>SBJP01000332.1:0-17225 GCA_014805705.1 Cucumispora dikerogammari | reverse complement strand
ACACGTTTCTAAAATAAATAGTTTTCGCTTGTTTTCTATTCTAAATTTTTATTTATTTTGAAAAATCTTTTTTTTAATTTATTACGTGTGTATATTGGCACATTTATTACAAATATATTCAATGTAAAGAAAGATATGTATTGATCTTAAAAAACAACAGAGTTTTCTATCATTTTTTATTTAAGACTTTTAACTTTCACTCGTTTAGAGACACACAAAATAGTTTAGTAATTGACATTTTTGAAAAAAAAGTATGACAACTTCATTATCTAAATTAACGAATGTTGCTTAAAATTTTTGCGACATAAAAATCTACTTATTTGCAATTAAAAACGAATTTATCATTATAAAGGCCTAAATGTCTATAATATATTAAGTCTTTTTAAAATATTTTAGTTAGATTCGATACACTTTCTGTTTATTTTTATTAAATCTCTCTATATTAATTTTATCAAATAACGCTAGATGTAATATGATTTTTTAGTTTTTTTAAACCCTTTTTTCATAAATTTTTCATACTAGTTTTTTAACAAACTAGCATATAAGATAAAGCTTGATTTTCAGCTATAATATTTTTTATAGCGCTTTAAACTTAAAAAAAAAAAGTGGTGTTTTTTTTTCTTTCTTTTATTACTTAGATGTTTTTCTTGTTAAAAATGCTGTTATCTGTTTAAGGTACAGATGTTTTTGATTATCGATTGTTGATCATTATAGAACACATGAGATTTTAATATTTTAAAAGTTATAAAAGTTCATTTACAAAAAGAAATTTCTAGTATTTTTTTATGTTAAATGAAACCTGAATCTTCTTGTTTCTATATATAGTTCTCTTTACAATAAACAAACAAAAAACAGAGATTTTTAACAATACTTTATGTCAATTCTTTGTTTAAAAAAAAAGTTTCATTATTGTTTATACAGCTGCGAAAAAAAAACGATCACTCGCTATATTTATTGTATGTATCAAATTAGAAACAATATTTCTTAATAAGAACAGATCGATAATAAAAAAACAGATAAAAAACACAAAAGATTTTTAAAAATGTCTATGTTTACTCTTTTCTTATGCAAAAGTCTTTAAAGTTGAGAAATAAAACTAACAACAAACAAATATAAATTATGTCATTCTTTTTTTTTGAAAAATTTTCTGTTACTCACTTAACCATTTCACTGTTTGTCTGTTTTTTTTATTTTTGATTAAAAAAAATCAAAAGTCTTCTTGAAAAAAAAATCAGAGTGCAAAAAATAGAAAAAAATAAATATGAAGAACAAAAAAAACAAATAATGTAAACTTGTATCTTTTAAGTTACCGTAAAAAAGAAAACGAAAAAAGTCGCCTCGTGTCTTCGCGTGGTTTTTTTATATATCGAATTGACCTTGGTTTTCTCAAACTGGCTGGTTATTGAGTAAGAGTTTCAGGATGTGCTTAAATACATACGATTTTATCCTAAATCAAATTTTTCTACGCCTATAGAGCATACTTACCTCAGTTTTATGTTTATGTTTTCTGTCATATATGGAACTTGTTTCAATTCAACATTATTTGAATCTCACATATATGACACATTCGACCATTTGATGATTTTTGAATGTGTCATATATGACACATTCGCAATAAATGGTTAATATTAAAATATAAAACAACCAACGATCTTCACTGAGACAAAAGTTAAACATAAAATATCTATATAAGTAAAGAAACCTTGTATCAAAAAATATCAAGTAAACAGAAAAACACATACACCACAGCTCATAATTTTATGAAAACAGGACCCAATCACGGCTTAGAGAGAAAAAAGATTCGGTGCGCATACCAAATCTAATGTTTCGGTTTTAGTTAAGCAAAATTTGTTTAAAATAATAGAGAAAGATAATTCATTTAATTGGGGAAAACTTGTCGAAAATATAAGTGAAATGTTCGAGTTGAGTGTTACGGGCCGTATCAAAGTAATTATTTAAAAAGCGAAAGCTTTTATGCAGAAAATAGAACTCAAATTTGAGATCTACACAGATTAAAAAGATTAGGAACGCATAGCAGCAAGGCAAAAATAATAATCTTTTGAGACAGCGAACAGGACGTAAAAAATACTTTATTGAAGATCGATTTACTAGAATTAAGAGTGTAAATTTCGCAGAGAAAGCAGATCGTATGTAAGCAGAAGCACCCATGTGAGGAATTTATAAATTAATATCATAACCACTGATATTTCTCTTGAGAAATGAATACAGCGAAATATTCAACTGGATTTGAAATTTTAGTCAAATTTTTGCCGCGAACAACAACGCTCGTGGCTGTATGTTACCTACACTCGATGTAAGAAAAGATATTTAAAAACCTTGTTGTTTTAATAGCGCGTTTTTATTTTATGAGACGATGTTTAATATTCAAAACACAGATTCACAATTTTTTATTTGTAAAAAAACTTAAGAATGACTTCAAATAAAAAATATTAATAAAACGGTTAAGATGGGTAGAGTATTGTTATGTTTTGAAAATCATATTAAAAGTCCATTTAGATTATCTCAAAGCTATAAAAAAAACAGTGAACATAGAAGCTTGTGTGGATGTTTTAAATGTCTAAACTGCATTCTTCTGTCGAAAATTCGGTAACAGATCAGAAAACTTTAACAAAACATTTCTCCCCAAGCCAACTCAGCTTATACGAGCGAGTTTATCTGTCACAAAAAACACGAATGTGCTCGTTTGGCCAACACTGTGCTCTGGTTTAAACCCGACATAAAATTTATAAACTTATATTAAGAAAAAAACGAGAGGTAAAAGTTTTTCAAAAAAGTCGGATTTGATTGTCTATATTTGTGAAACATAAAAAAAATATATCACATGCTGTGTGGAAATTTAGTAAAGTTGATGCTTGATAGAATAGACTAGCTTTTAAGACTGAACGAAATCTATATCTGTAATAATCCTATTATACGGCCTTTTTTAGCTCAAAAATTAATTTAGAATCTCTTAAATAACAGAATGCTTTTTTTTGGTCTGTTAGTTGTTCATTGAGTAGATTTAAATGAGAGCGTATTGACTTTACATTTTCAGAAAAGCATAAAAATTAACAAAATCAAGTGTCAGGTTTTTTTTTCAAAATATATAGAGTTGAAAGCTGTAAATAATAAAACATTTACTTATGGTATTTTTATTTGATCGTTCATTTTAATTCGCGTATATCTTTTAAATAGAAAGTGTTTTCCCACCGCTTCTTATTTAACGGGGTGTGTGTTTTTATTTGCGTATATCTGATTTAAAATGCACAAGCTTAAAAAACATGTGCTTTTATTATACCAGTTAAAATAGCAAGACTCTATTTTAATTTAAAAACAATAAACAATAATAGGCGGTCTTTAATCATAATTAGGGCCGAAATAAATTAAGCAATTTTTAAAGAAAAACATGATAAAAATCGGCAAAAAACTGGCTTTTTTTAATTAATAAAATTAAAACAAAAAATGTTTAAAATGTAGATTTGTTCACTGTTATTATTAAAATACAAAAAAACAAGCATGCTATCATTCCCAATTTTTTATTGAATATCGCTCAAATTCTTATAAAACATCAATTTTTTTTTAAATAGTCTTTCAAATCAAGCAATTTATTATCAGTAATTTTAAAAACAAGAATATTTTACAATAAGTAATTTGAAAGCTTTGGTTTTATTACTATATTTTATGTGTGATTTTTGCTGAATTTTTATTCGGGTTGTTTTATTTCATAGAAAATTCTGATAAATTTTTCTATCTGCCCTAACTAATATACACAAGTTAAAATACGCCTTTTTATTAAATAAAAAATGCATAGAAAAAACTTTATATTTAAAAATCATACCAAAAAATAGTTTGGTTCTTTTAAAGACACTACATATAGTTTTATTTTTATATCTTAGATTTGTGTTATTATTATATTTAAGCTTAAGAGACACACAAACCAGTAGCATATATCAAAATGCTTTTTAAAAAAACATTTGCTAAAAGTTGCTATAGAGAGAGAGAAGAGGGTGGCGTGACAATAACGTTACTGTAATAATACGATCTATAACTTTATAATAGAAAATGTAATTTTTGACTAAAATTAATTAAGGCGGCTGGCGTAATAATACGGTCTATAATAAATGTATGTTTTTTCTATTATAATTTTGTGTTTTTATTATAGACCGTATTATTACGAATGATAGATGTAATATTGCGGTCTATATTAAAACTTTATTTTTTCTATTATAGATTTGTGCTTTTACTATAGGCCGTATTATTATATTACGCTAGCCTCCTTAATTAATTTTAGTCAAAAAAAGCATTTTATATTATAAACTTATAGACCGTATTATTACGATGACCATATTGTCACGTCACAAATAGATCAGTTCATCTTGTTTTTTAAAAGCAAGTTATATTTATTCAAAGAAGGCTGTTCAAAAAAAATCGATAGATGTTATAAAAAGTTGACGATGACAGTTTATAAGTAACCAAATCTATTTCTTTCTTGGTCTTTGTTGAGAAGTTGAAGTTTTAACTACAACTGTTTTAGATATTACGATTTATGTTAAATACTCGCATAACTCATATATCACCCAATAATATTATATACTCAACACTAGATGAAATAAAAAAAATATAGTGTCGTTTTTTCAATAAAAAGTCTGTTTATAACATATAATGCACGCTGATAGCAGTAATGTACTCATTAAAATCTCTTTAAAAACCTCGAGCGATATATTATATTAATCGAAAGAGCTGAAATTCTATACTATTTCAAATGACACAGATACTAAATATGTCACTAAAAATATTTTTATGATTGTTCGAGATCAAGCATGACGTTTATTTATTCATATTATTAGCATTTTAGAAAGAATTGATATACTGTCGTAGATCTATTTTGTCATTATATCTGTTTTACTCTATAAAACACAATATAATTACACCTCTTGAAAGGGGACTAAATTTGCCTAAAAATTGTTTGATTTTAAATACTCGCCACAAATAATAAAAAAAGAGTGTACTTGCGGTCATATAAAGAAAAGTTTTGATATATCAAGCCGCTCTTTAAAGAGCAGTTGAAAATAATCTTTTTACATAAGGATTGTGTTTGCTTTCGCAATACACAATATTATAGAAAAGTGTGTCTTAAATATTTGCAATGTTTTTTATAAAAAATTCTTAGACAATGAAATAGCTTTAACATGGAAGACTGACGAAAATAATAATTAAATATTTTAAAATAACAAAAACAAGATTTTAATTTATCATGTTTTTAATATAAAACCACTTTTTCTCATACAAAATCGATTCTTTTTTCTAGATATTCTTAAAAGTTTTATCGTTTTTGGGTCGTTGTTGTTTTTTGAATATCGAAAATCAGTTTAAATTGTGTTTTCATAAACTGTAGTTTTGTTTGCGTGTTTTACTTTCATAACTCTTATTATTTAATCATAGCCCTTTCCAGTATTTTTTGAAAACCCGATGGTTTTGACTTTTTTTCGTCTTTCTCTGAAATATACAAAACATTACAAGGTTAGTTTTATAAAAGCGAACTTGTGGTCGTATCTGTGTTAGAAGTGTCAAACATCATGTTTGGTGTTATATTACGATCTTCATTAAATCTTTTTTTAAACAAGTTATAGTAAACTCGCCAAACAGACTCGTCTTTACACTTTAGTGCTTTGGCGCGATGGCTTTTAAATTGATTAACTAAAAAAATATAATTATTTAGATTTAGATTTACATTTACATTTAAAACTGAAATGTTTTGTGCAGCGGCTGTTTTTTATATTTTTTTTAGAGTGTGAGCGTAAAGACTAGCTTCTTTGTGTAGAGAAATCATGTCGAAGCCGTGTATTAATTGAAATAAGTGCTTAACTCAATCAAACATTATTAAACTTTTATTTGCTTTCATTTTTCTATTTCTAATTTAAGTATTATTTGGTTTTGTCTTTTTCTTTTAATCCGCTCATATTAGTGCATTTTCTAAAGACTATTTACTGTATTAATTTTTTTAAGTGGTGGTGATCGCGTCAGTGTTTTTGTTTCGCGTTGTACTTTTTCTTCAATGTAGTGAAAGAATAAAATGCTTAAAAAATTTAACGTGTTGAAAAATACAGTCGCAGGATTCAAAAAAACAGTATTTTTCTAAAAGTGAAACACGTCTTTAAGCTTTTGTACATTAAATGAACATGAAATAGAAAATTAACAAAAGTTTTTACATCAACTATGATTAAGACACAAAAAACACAATTTCAAAAACTGAAACCCTATATTGAAGAATTGGATAATTGTTTCAATACTGCGGATGATAACATATTCTGTCAGCTGTGTTACGTTTTAATAAAAAATGAAAAAACATTATATTCCGCTCATATTAATACAATAAAAGACTAAAACCATACTAATTACAAACGGATTCATCCCTGTCAATTGTTTATTAACGAAAAATATTTTTTTTACGATAATAGACACAGAGAGTATTTTCTTCAAACATACCTCTACGTGAACTTAAACTTCTTGCTATTAAAACATTATTTAATAATTTCAATCACCACATACTCAAAGAGACTACTTGCAGACAGACTCACTACAGGCTCTTCTTAGCATTAGCGCCCTATATAAACAAACTCTACAAAGACATATTTTTTTAAATAATTGATGAATCCCAATATCTTGATAAAAAGCATGTCAATGTACAATTTACAATTCTATACAACCTTGGAAAATTTATATAATATAGTATTAAGTTATATCATATGTCTCTAGTGTTTATGTTAATAATATTGTATTTGAAGTCGTAAAAAACTATTAATTGTGCATTTCTCGTCTAGTTATTTTTATCTCCAATGTCATCAGCTATATGATGAATGTTGATAAAAAACTAAAAACTTTAAATCTAAATCTCTTTCATATATCGTGTTTTGTTCATATAATGCAAGCTTGTGCGTTAAAGATTAAGAATACGTTAAAACCCGACGTTTTTAAGATATAAGTTTTAAAATATTCAGTTGTGAAACATAATTAAAAAAATCAAAAACCATCACGTTTCTTTAATATTATCACAGCCGATAGTTACAATATGAAAAGTGTGAAAATTAGTTTGTGAATACTGTTTTATGTATTGATCAAAAATTATAGATATAGTTTTTTTGTTTGTATAATATCAAGGTTTTTCCAAAGTGCCAGGGTTTTCGTTAAAGTTGAAGCGATGAATAGTGATTTTAATTATATACAAAAAAATTTTTTTGAAGTTATAAAATAAAACAACTCGAGTAATGTTTTTTTTAGTTTGAGTATGCGTTAAAAATATTGGCAAAACTTGAAGGTTTTAAAGAAAAAGCGAGAACACATAGTTATATAAAGAAAAGATACAAGAAAAAGGAGTTTTAATACTGAAATTTTTTTAATCAAAGCATATCGCCTAAAACATAAGATCAATACTCAAATTTTTTGGAACTTCAATTTATATCGAGAGAAGTTTTTCAGTGATGAGAAAAGTAGTAACTAAAGAAAGGTGTTTTAACAACACAAATGTGCTGATAAAATGTTGTTATATCTAACAACTACAACTTCAATATTTTGAGTAAATTAAACTGAATTTTTATTACAAAAAAAGCAGTTTTAAAATGCCATAAATACTATTTTTTCTTTTTTTATTCATTCAAAATGCCATGAATGACGTCATTTTAAACTGCACTAGTGATGGGTTAGATTTAAAATATTTATGCTGTTAATCATATAGATTAAAAAAGCAAAAATATAATCACCAAGTGGGCGTGGTAGATGATGTGGCTTTAGCATTCATCGATTTTGTTGAAAAAAGATGTTTATAACATTGATAATATAGAAGTCGACCTCGCATTAATTATGATAAAAAACATCTGATTTACTGCAAAAAAAATGTTTATTTTAGACATAACTGTGCAAAATGAAATACCGAGAATATACTCGAATATAAAGTTTTTATAATAGACGAGGTAGATAATGTCTTGAAATCACTTAGAAAGATTGATAATATAATATATAGTTAAAGAAGTAAAAAATAATTAAAATTAAAAAAGATTTAAAAGTGTCATTAAAAAATTTATATAAAGTAAAATAATATTTACTCGAAGGATGAACGAGATTCACATAAATCAAGCGG
Organism: Cucumispora dikerogammari; assembly: GCA_014805705.1. Taxonomy (NCBI): domain Eukaryota; kingdom Fungi; phylum Microsporidia; genus Cucumispora; species Cucumispora dikerogammari. The sequence continues at coordinate 9,091 of SBJP01000332.1, read as the reverse complement.
GAGCTAAAAGCCATATAAAACACACTGGCCAGTAAACATAATATCTGCATCATTTAACTCCAAGTACACGAATAAAAAGTAAACATTTTGCAATAAAAACATATTGTTTTTTAAAACTTTTCACTTTTATTCGAAAAACAAAAAATACAAATTTTAGCGGCTTGGCTGTATAATCTTTTTGTATTTATACATAAAACTACAGTAAGGAATCTTTTGTGAGTAGACTTTGATAGAATATTCACTATTATATTGTCTATTATAAATTGAAGAAAGTCTAATCAACAAGGGGAGAACAGCATTTTTATTGAAGTTACACTTGTTCTTATAAACTCAAATATACTCTCATAATTTTAGCTTATATTACAGAAGAAAACGACTCGCGCGTGATCGGATCGTTAAATAAATAAAACATTTATTCTAGTTTAAGATACTGAGTTTTAGCAAGTTAAATATAGATTCTACGATACATGTTTAATTAATTTTTTTTATCAAAAAAAAATTAAATTAAAATTCTATTTCGCTTTACAATATATTGAAATAATAAAGCTATGTTTAAGGCCAAAGTTTTATTTATCTGAACAAAGTTGTGATCATGAAAATATTACTAAGGGAAACACAAACAGAATTTAAAACATCAGTAGACATTCAACCATTCATCGAGTCAATAGAAACACCAAACGAAGTGACTTTTTTAGATCTGTCTAAAACTTTAATTCATTCCAAAGCAGCAGAAGATCTGTGTATTCAAATAAAGAAAATGAATAAATTAAAACACTTAAACTTTTCAAATATGAAACCTACTAATACTATGATCTTCAATAAAATATTTGAAAACATTAATCCCGTATCTATACAATCTTTAAACATTTCTCACAATTTTTTTGATTCAAAAATCCCGAAAGGACTTGGTGAATTTCTAATTAAAGCCGATAATATCGAATATCTTCAAATAAACAATTGTTTTCTAGGCGCTAACGGCACAATATCGCTACTTGAAAAGTTAATCAAAGGTAAAAAAAATCTAAAGTATCTTAATATCTCAGCGAATTGTATTCTCCTTCCGGTTGACGATTTGGGCAAGCTTATAAAACATCTTACAAAACTAGAGACGTTAAAAATGCAAAGACTTGAAATTTTTACTGGCCTAGATTCCCTAATAAGAGAAATAAAAGATTTGAAACTAAAAGATTTAGACTTAACTGATAATGATATAACCCCGAAAAGTTTTGTTTTACTTGGAAAAATGTTTGAAAAAGGTAAAATGAAAAGCCTAAAGCTTAGAAATTGTTTTATACACGATGACGCGCTTAGGGCGTTTCTCAAAGGCTGGAAAGAAAATACTACGCTGGGTGTTCAAAAAAACGATTTAAATAAACGATTTAAGGAGCTGCATTTAAATGAATTAGATAAAATAAACAATATTGAAATAAATGAAAACATTCAATTCGATTCTGAAGTTAATAATGAAGAAAAAAACTCGCAGCAAATCTTAGATTTGTCAGATAATGGAATAACACAGTTTGGCATAGATGATCTTACAGAGTTCATGAAGAATAAGATGAATATTACGTTGTATATTTATGAAAATTATTATAAGAATATCTCTAGACTCGTTGATGTTATCAAAAAAAATGATGGTGTTGTCGTTTATGAAGAACCGAAGTGTGTTGATGTCAGCAAATATAAAAATAAGAGAAGTACTTTTAATCCCTTATCGGGTTTGATTTCTATGTTTTCTGCACTGTGTAAGGGGACCGGATCCAAAGAGAGTAGGAGTGATTCAGTTTCTAGTGAGAATGAAGGTGTCCAAGAGTAATTTTTACAAACGCAATTAAAAATTAACTTTCTTTTTTAAACATTTTTTCTGTTTAATTCTTTCATATCATAGAATTTTCTATATGTGTTTTTTTTGAATATTAAAAAACGAAAATAAAAACACATATAATGTTTTCTAAAAATAAAATAAATGCTATACCGTTCAAATATGTTTCGTAGAATAAGATATACTGTATTTATACTAATTGTTTATTTTTAGTCAAGTTTTTTTAATTTTTTTAAAATTTTTGCTTTATATTAATTAACCTTTAAAGCGAAAAAGTATTCTTAAAAGTACACAACGACAATTTTTTTTCCAGAATGTATTTTTAAAGATACACATTAAAAGTCATTGTCATCCAAACATTTCTTAAAGTACATAATGTATTTTTTAATACAAGCATTTCTCATTAAGATATTGTTTTATACTAATGTGGCTTTGTTTTATAATATTGTGATCTGTTTTAAATTATTGGGTCTTTGTTTTATATTATTGAAATCTCATGTAAAAGCGTTCTTATTATATATAATAATTTTAAAAAAAAACAAACTTTTTGTCAAAAAAATTTTATTAAAAAGTTTCAAATTTTTTTTGAGTAAAAATTTGATTTTTGGCTAAAATATCTTTAGGGGTTAATAACAATTTTTTTACAAAACTATATTTCGTCAGTCAAAGAATTGATATACATCTTGTTAGCGAAATGGGTTAACTTTTTATATAAAAGTTAAAAGAATATATTATTTTTCGATAACCGTTTGTTAGGCAATCGGCGAGCAGTCATTTTTTCGTCCAAAAAGTCCACAAGGCGTTTCTCGCAAAAATAATAAGGTGTTTGGAGACAATTTTCAAAAGTTTTTGTGAATCGATATGCGCAGTCTCTTTAAAAATAAATATATTGTAACTATAAACTTGTTCCTTTCAAAGCTAGAGCTAATCTAAGAAAACCTATATAGACAAAAAAAATAAAATTCAATTTTTCTCATCTCTCGAAACAACAAATATCGTTTGAGCTCTCCAACGCTGGAACATAAGTTGAAAAATTTCATCTGTATGCCAGTGTTTGTTTTTAAACTATTTGTTTTCTTCAATGAAAGATCTGCGAGCTTCTTTTAATAGTTTGTTTAAACCAAGCTGCCCTTAAACGCATGTTTAGAAGAGTTAATAATAGAAAAACAGGCAAATTGTTTTGCATTTTTGTTTTTTGGTTAACTATTTTTTTAAAACTAAGACTTAGTGTAACTTTTCTTAGTTTTTTTCAAATAGAAAGACAAGGCTGTATAAGTACTGTCGGTGGTTTTTAGAGTTTACTGTTATAATTAAAAAACAGATTTTGTAACTGTTGAATTTCAAAAGCATATTTTCTATGCTTCTCGTGTATATATTCGTTTTATACTGACTTTGTTTTTATCGTTTGCTTGTGTTTTTATCGTTTGTTTTTTATGCTTTTAATTAAAGCCTTTTTTATACTTAAAAGCTATATTGGTTTTAGACGAAATGGCCGACATTCGTGAAAGAGTTAATGTATATATTATAAGCGAAAAGGCAGTCGCTTTTATATAAAAGTAAAAAAATATATATCTTTCGTATGGAAACAACAATTTTATTGTCTAAATAAGATATATTCTGTTTAAAACTTTTTAACGAAAAGAAAAAAATTGATAAAAACTTATTGTCACTTTTTTCACAAAAATAGGGCAAACAAAATTTCCACAGCTATTATCGAATATCACGTCTTCGATTCGTCAAGAGGCGAATCGGGGACGATTCGCTAGATATTAAAATGTCGTCATTTTCTTCTATTCGTCATAATACGAGTAATAAAAAAATCAAAGAATGTGTTAAGAGATTAAAAAAAAAACATGAAGCAGTTTGAATAAAATAATTTAATCGTTTATGAAACTCATTGCGTTTTTGAAAAGCGCTAGATAAGACGCAATTTTTAATTTTTCGAAGTTTTTTACTAGTTGATTTAATGTATATTCATTCTTTAAATCGATTATAGGCAGATAAGCTACTTGCCTGCTTCTATTTGAAGCAGTTGAACGCTTGCGTTTTTCTATGCATCTCAAAAGGTGATTACAGAACTTTGCAAGATTTGGGTGTACCGTTCTTGAATTGTGGCTAATGATTTTATGAAAATTCTCAGATAGATTTGTGGTTCTAAGCACATTTTCTTTTCGTCATCGTAGCATGGCCAAAACACTATCTTGTATTTTGGTGGATAAGGATCCGACGTAGTTTCAGACTGCCCGCTATAAATTGTTTTAAAAAATATTTTAGATGCGCGATTATTCTTTTATTTTTCAAATCTTTTATATTGGAACTGTGTTTTTTAAATGTTTTTTTTACTTCACATATAGGTATAAAGGCTAAAAAAAAATCGTTCTGAGAAAGTTTCTTATTTGATCTTTTCTTATAATCATGTGCTAAACCTTCTGTTTGAATTATTCTCCAAGAATCTGTTCTAGCTGAAGATTGCCCCAAAAATTAAGACCTTTCGAAAAACGTGTTTTAGACTATTATAAAGCGCTCGCTCGAAATCCAAAACTATAGTCTCTGAGTAAAAACTTATTAGTTCTGTTTGTTTTTCAAGACAATTTATGTAATTTCTTTCATTTTTTGATCATAGTAAAACAAATCCCAGGTAGAAAAATTTATCAAAAAACTCTCTATGTACCGTAACTGGCTGATAGAAGTGCGAAGAAACTGGTTTAAATGTCCCGTCGCTTGTTCAAAGCTGGTTATTTTAAAGAAATCTTTTTTGTATCTCAAAAAAAAAATACAATACTGTTTTCTTGAAATCTGCTTTTATCGTATGGATCGAACTTAACGAAAAACTCTCCTCTATAGTTTTTCCACGATCCCTCGGGATAATCACACTATGTTGAAACGAGGTCAGATACTTCATTATTTCTTACCCGGCTAGTCATGTTTAACACAACTTTTCGTTTTGGTAAATTTAATACGCTCTGATTATCATACTCCTTCGTTATTTCTGTTATTATTTTCGAAAAACACAGCGAAGAGTTTTTTGCTAGTGTTTTTAACTTCGTGTTGCAGATATAACTTTCTCCTATTAGTTTATCTGCTTCAAGAGAGTGTTTCGAATGTTTTACAACTTTGTCATCGGAAACAGTAGTAAGTCTTGATCTGCATATTCTATTTAGACAGCGCCAAGTCACTTCTTTTCTACTCTTTAATTCAAAATTAAACACGAAGTCGTTGATAATTCTTACTTCCTTGCCTTTTTTTTGAATATGCATGCGTTATTTCTGGGGACTTTTTCTATACTATTTTTCATGTACTATTTTACTTCTGGCGAATCGAGAAAAATGACGCCATTTTAATATCATGCGAGCTGTCCTCGATTCGTCTGTGGTCGAATCAAGGACAGGCCAAAACAATTAATAAAAACACAATGTCACTTTTTCCAACAAAAGTAAAGCAATCAAAACTTCCACAGCTATTATCGAATATGTTTTGAACCGCTGTTGTTTGTAGAATCTTTTTGTTTCGTTTTCGAATATAGCATACCAGTTCCCCCTTTCTTTTACTTTAGTCAAAAACAACTTTTTTAATTATTTTTTTAATTCGACAACTTTTAATAACAAAAGAAAAACAGCTAGGCGAATTTCCGTTAATTTTATATTTTTTTCACTTCGAAAAACTTTTTTACAAAACTTGAAATCTTGACATTTCATATCTTTTGTAAAATAAATTAAAAAAAACTTTTAGGAAAATTTAAAATTCAAAACAAAGTCTTAAACAAGTCTGAGTTTTAAAATTGAAAATATTAATCGTGTTTGATAAATGAAGCTGTATAGTTTGAATTTTTTAAAGCAGTTTTTTCTTGATCAACATAGATGTTTTTAAAAACAAATATGTTTTTTTCAGCTTATAAGTATTTATTTAAACTTAACTATTTTTTTTCAGAAAACATTGGTATTTTTTATACTTATATAGGAATCTCTTTCTTAAGAGATTTATAAGCGGGATGTCGGCCGGGTTAATAGCAAGACTCCATTATAAACTATCTGTGTTTCTAATATTTACTCTAATGTCTATAAGTCGTATATGGGGCCGTAAGCCGTGTAAGAAGATTATTCTGCTGTTTTTTTGACAATTGATAGAATTGCATTTATTGTTATTAAACGTTTTGCGCTTACCAGTATGTGTGGCGATTGTTAAAAAATGTGATCTTTTTTAAGTTGAAGCTGCAATAAAAAAAACAGATGTTTTTCAAGCGGGAGCTGCAACCGTCACTAAAAAAATAGAAACTTCTCAAGCGGCGTCTGCATCTGTCAGTAAATAAACAGAAATATTTATGTAACAACTTCATCTGTCAGTAAAAAACAAACAAGCCTCACTGTAAAATAGATGCACTTATATAAAAAACTGAAAACGCGCAGGATTATGGAGCTAATTTAAGCTATATAAGCTATAATCGAATCAGCGACTATTGCAACAATGCTTAAGAACCCAATAAAAGAGACCATAAAAAATAACATTTCAAAGTTTTTTTATTACTTTTTATTTATCAACATATAACTGAGCTTAATAACGCTTCTCAGTTACGGCCAACAGTCTAATATTAGCCAAAAGAGTTTTCGAAAAAACATCAGGCAAAACCACACTGAGATTTTATGTCATTTATTTAAATCTTTTTCGAACAATATTTGGACACACCAATATCTATCGTATTTAAAAAACAATTTTGCTTTTAAAGATCAATTGATAATAAAAAAACGTTCGTCATATAAAAAAGCAAATTTACAATCTTCTGTTCAATTTATGAGTTATAGAAGTTTCTATTAACAGAGTTATCAAACGTTTAAACGAAGGAAACATAAAAAATCTTGCAAAAAAAAAACAGTATAATAACAAAATGTTATATTAACTTCTAAGCGATCATGAGTTGAAACGAAACATAGCCTCTCTTTTTATTATGAGAATTGTAAACTTTCAAGAAACAATATATACTGGAAAAGAAAAGCTAGGCCAATTAAATAATCAAAAGTTTGTTTCAAATAGACTTGAATATAAAGGTTTACAAAAAAGTACACACTTTTTAATACAAACAGTTTAAAAAAAGCACAGAAACAGGAAAAAAGACTGAAAAAAATTTACCACAAAAGCAATAACACGTCTCAATGCACTCGTTTTTTCGTTTGTATTGCAAACTAACAATTGACCATTTATGAAAGCCTGTGTAAGTATCAAGAAAAATACTTTTTCAAAATATATAAACAACAAGCCTATAAAAACAGGTTTTGTTCTATATAACTTTTGATTCGAAAACATCTCTTGTTTGTATCTTGTATTTATACGCGATTTGAGAAGCGAGTATGTGTATTTATTAAAAAAATTACAAAAAACATATTGATTAATTATAACAACAAAACTCATTTAATCTAGATAAAAAAGTTTTATATTTCGTACAATCCCTGTGCGAATTGAGTAACGAAAGACATTTATACATATGGAATTATGCGATCTGCTCCCGAACAACTGCAGTGATATAATGTCATTAAATTGTGCATGAAAAAAACCTGATTGTATCTATCATCAAATGAACAAAGCAAAAACGTTAATATGTTGTTATAAAAAACTGTGGTCTTTATTTCAATTCTTAGCAACCTTGATCCTTGAAATAAAACATATATTTAAATAAAAACGAAAAGCCTGTGATGATACATAATTATAATCAAAAAAAAAAGTGTATGAGATAAATATGAAGCATGTTGCTGTTTTTTTTTTAGACGAAAGAACGAAGCGTAAAATAATATGTTTGCAGTATATATTATTCAAAAGAATGCATAACACATATTAAATAAATACTGTATAAGACTCTTATATAGAAGACGATAAAAACAAAAACACATTTTATTTTAGAATAGGATTTATATAGTTTAATGTAACAGGCCAAGAGCCAGAAAATAACACAGCGCAAAACACTCGAGAAATGTTTATTAACAGAAGTTTGAAATTAAAAAAAAGAAGGGCCTTTTTAAAGAAAGGTTATAATTACAAAAAATACAAAAAAAATAAACTTTGTCTTTTAACGGTATTAGACAAACGTCGATTACTATTATAATAAGTGTGATATTTTATTAGCTTTTGTCTATTCTTTAAAGCTTAAGCTTACATTTCTGAAAATTTAAGTTCTTCAAATTTCGAGTTTGAATATATTCAGTAAAAAATCTGTATTTTGTTCTTTTTATTTTGAACACAGGTTTTTTAAAAAAAATGAAACCTGTATATTTTATTTAAATCAATATAGCAAACTATTTTTAATAAAAAAAACAAAAAGAGCGTAAAAAGAAAGAGCTAATGTTAATTTAATCAAGGTGTTCAGAATAAACGCCACAGTGTTTATAATTAGACAACAATAGCAAATACAAAACACATACGACAATGCTATCCCTTTATATGGCTGAATCACAAAACAAACATAAACATGCAAAATTTTTAATCAAACTTAAAGTATTATATAGCTCCTTCGAACGTTGCTTGGGTATAATAAGAATCGAGACGCAAGGTTTAGAACATTGTTTCATATTATCAGTTATATAAGAAAAATTCTTTTTTTTTGGTCAGTTTTTTACTCTCTAGTGCTTTGGTAATGATCGTCACATCCCACAGACATTACCCACGCCAAAAACATCTCCCCCACTATAATTTTATTATAGTATTTTTATTATAACTTTTCTAATATTTACTTTTTCGTTTCGTTCGTTTTCGTTCGTTCGTTCGTTTTTCGTTTTTCGTTTCGTTCGTTTTCGTTCGTTTTCGTTCGTTTTCGTTCGTTTTTCGTTTTTCGTTTTTCGTTTTTCGTTTTTCGTTTTTCGTTTTTCGTTTTTCGTTTTTCGTTTTTCGTTTCGTTCGTTTCGTTATTTGTAGATTATATACAGTATGTCAAAAAAAAAATGGGACCTATTTTTTACGATTTCATGTATAAACACGAGACCTCATAAAATAATTTTTTAATATTAAGCTTGTTCAGAAAAAACTACATACTAAAACTGATAAGCTCGTTCGTTCACGTGTTATAAAACGTTTTCTTTAAAAAATTCTGAAAAAAAATGTCAAAAAAAAAATGGGACACTTAATAAAGTTTATTAAAAACAAACGCTAAAAAAAAATATCATTATATTTTATTCTTAACGTAGATCCCATGGCTCCAAGTGCATCAGCGGGAAAATTACAAGCGATAACCGAACTCCACAAGCGAGGTAAATCGATCAGGGAGATTTCCAAATTATTGAGTGTTCCACG
>SBJP01000331.1:0-17271 GCA_014805705.1 Cucumispora dikerogammari | reverse complement strand
TAGTGATTATTATATTATTATTATTATATATTATATTATTTTATTATATGATATATTATATTATTATATATTAATATAAGTATAATAATATATAAAAATATAATAAGGTTTAAAAAAGGAGAGCTGATTATATGATTATAATATTATATTATGGAAAATATAAAATATGGTATAAAAAAAAGACGAAATTTAAAATATGTCATAAAAAAACTGCATATTTAAAATATGGCATAAAAAATACAAATAATTTAAAATATAGCATAAAAAAAGACGAAATTTAAAATATGGCATAAAAAATTCAAATAATTTAAAATATAGCATAAAAAAAAGACGAAATTTAAAATATGGCACAAGAAAATTGCATATTTAAAATATGGCATAAGAATATAAAATAAGAAAAATTAAATAAAAATTGAAATATTAACTTTTATATAAAAGCTTCAAATGACATAATAAAAAAATGTTTCTTACCAATTATATTATTAAAATGAAATAAATTTGATTTTTTTAATCAATTTTTTATGAAATACTTTAATATAAAACCCATTAACGAAAATGCATCCGAATTTAAATTAAAATCAATAAAATATTCACAGCTAGCTCTTAAATTTTCTGTAAGAAGTACATATTCGACCTTCGACTTCTTCTTAGGCCAGTTTTCTGAGTCTGCTGCAAAAAAAACACTTCTTTCATTATAAAAAGAAAAAATAAGGAATTTCTTTCTTTAGCTTGCAAGCACACAAACTGCTCGTTTAAGGGTAGTTTGAATTTTAAACCAGAAAAAAATAACTGTTTGGTGAGACTAATGAATCCGTATCACATGCCTGATTGTGGTGCAACCAAATTATGTTTAACCTATGCTATGAAAAAAAATTGGGCTTCGCAAAATTCAATTAATGTTAAGACATCTGGATTAGTTCAATCAATGTCAGAACAAATTGGCATCCGAGTGAACTACATCACCGCATACAAAGCATTGGAAAGCTTTAATAAAAAAAACCAAAAGAGTTTTGTCCAACTCATACAGTTATTTAAACAGTTTAGTTCGAAGCTTGGACCAAGATTTAGTTATTACTTTTTTACAAATTGAAAATGGTCACTTTAAGCGTTTTGCACTAACATGGTCTGCCAGTAAAAATTTCTTTTCCTTCAATCGAAAGATTATAACGGTTGATGGTACCTTTCTTTCTGGGCCGAACAAAAGCACTTTACTCGTTTCTGTAGCCCAGGGCGGTAATAATCAGCTGGTTTTGCTAGCTTTTGCAATCGTGGAGTCGGAAAACTTAGATAGTTGGAAGTTCTTTATAAACTTTTTAAATTTACATTTTGAACTTAACAACGAGCAAACTATAATAATGTCAGATCGCGACTTGGGACCAATTTCGGATATTGCTGAAATACTCCCGCTTCCAGTTAAATGAAATTGTGTCAGGCATATAGCAAAAAACTTGAAACTGCGCAGATGATCCAGACAACTAATAGAAACGTTTTGGACTCTGATATATATCAAAAATCTCAGCAAGTTTGATCTTAATTTTGAGCAATTAAGATTACTTAATTCTCAGTTTTATGAAGAGCTGAATAATATTGAGCTTTCTTCTTGGGCGACTTCGAAGTGCTTAATAAACAATTATGGTTTTAATACTTCAAACTCTGCGACATCTATGAATTCACTGCTTGCTAAATTTAGATCAATGAACATCACGAATTTAATAATTGAAATTAACAATTACAATATGAAAATGTTTAATGAAAGACGTTCTAGCCAGTTTAATTTTGTTATATTTGAGAAACAGTTAAACATAACTTCAAGCAACGTTACAGCTGTCAAGTTTTTGAGTGTCTCTCAATCTTATAAGAATGTATATTTAGTCGATAACCAGTTTATTGTAGATCTAGTACAAAAAAAATGCAGTTGCTATAGATCTTTCGCAGATGGTTGTTCTTGTATCCATATTTGTGCCGCTTTACAATCAAAAAAAGCAGACCCTAATACTTTTATTGAAAACTATTTTAAGAGTTCTAACTATTATAACCCCTATTCATGTGTGATTTTTTCATTATCTAATTCAGGGCTTACATCTGTTGAGATATTGCCACCACAAAGCCGAAGAGCCGTGGTAGACCAAGAATTGTAAGAATAAGACCTAGTTCTGGGCATTAAATTATCAAATAATCTTTTTTATTATGTTATTTGAAGCTTTTATATAAAAGCTAATATTTAATTTTTATTTAATTTTTCTTATTTTACATTCTTATGCCATATTTTAAATATGTGTTTTTTTTTGCTATATTTTAAATTTTGTCTTTTTCTGCCATATTTTAACTTATTTGAATTTTTTATGCCATATTTTAACTTATTTGAATTTTTTTATGCCATATTTTAAATATGCGTTTTTTTATGCTATATTTTAAATTTCGTCTTTTTTTATGCCATATTTTAAATTATTTGAATTTTTTATGCCATATTTTAAATTATTTGAATTTTTTATGCCATATTTTAAATTTCGTCTTTTTTTTATGCCATATTTTAAATTATTTGGATTTTTTATGCCATATTTTAAATTATTTGTATTTTTATGCCATATTTTAAATTTCGCTTTTTTTGTGTCATATTTTATAATGCCTCTTAAATCATATTATAATGAGAGAAAATCGGTTAAATAAACAAATAAGCTGGCTATCTATCTGATTAATATGATGCTACATAATTCTTTTATATTATATAAAATGTTTTATACGAAACAAAATAAAATAAAAGATCAAGTTACATATAGAAAAACGGTAATAGAATACTTAGCATCGGACTATAAACTCAAAGAAAAAAATAAAAGCATTAAGAACGAAGCAAAAAAACAAAGAAACCATTGGCTATCGAAAGTGAAAAATAAAGATAAGCGTGAGTGTGTGAGTTGCAGGACAGACGGAGTTAGAAAAACTACAAGGGTTTAATGTCAAGGGTGTGATGTGTTTTTGTGTATCGACCAATGTTTTTCGAAATATCACACTCAGGACGATGCGGATTCGACTGAAAACAGTGAAACAAGTATCTATGAATGATTAAGTAAATTTTTAGTTTCTCAATAATACAGTATAAACAAATAATTGAAGTTACACAAAGCTTATTGTGCTTATCTGATGTATGAATCGTTTTTGCGTCGTTTTATTCCAACTGTTCTTATTTATTTCAATACAACTTCTATTTTTTTATTCAGCGTTTTTATTTCTTTTTTTTCTAAGATTTCTATTGCTTTTTTACTAAAATTTTTGTGGCTTTTTTACTAAATTTCTTATTGATTTTTCTAAAAAATTTATTTAAAATAAAAAATATTGCTTCAGTGTGAAAGGGTTAAGAAGAATCATTTAATTTCAAAATATTAAAATTACAATGTAAAAAAAAAAGCTAAAAATAAAAAATGGCCACCCTTTAATTAATATGAAGTGTGTTTCCCTCGTGACCTTAAAAATTTCAGCAACCATTTTTGGCATTGATCTGACTAATTTTTTGCAAAAAACTGAGGGAATTCATTCCATATTTGGAGTATTTGTTCCTTCAATTCATTAATATTTTTACTATGTTTTTCTCGAATTTTTCGTTTTAAATGGTCCCAAAGGTGCTCAATCGGGTTCAAATCTGTATTGAGACGGCCATTCTAGGACTTCAATATTTTTTACTTCAAAATACTTCTGAACATACTTAGATGTATGTTTAGGGTCGTTATCCTGCTGGAATATAAAGTCATCTTGAATTCCCATTTTTTTAGCGGAGCTTTTAAGATTTGCTGTTAATATTCTTTTATATTGATATTTATCCATTATGCTCTCAATAAACACCAATTTTCCTACACCGTTTGATGACATGCATCCCCATATAATTATACTTTTCCCCCCATGTTTTACAGTTGGTATAGAATTTTTTCTATTCAAAGATTCTTTGGGCTCTCTCCAAACCTTTATTCTATTATCAAATGAGAATAGGTTAATCATTGTCTCATAACTGAAAAATATCTTGTTCCAATCTTCATTTTCAAATGATGACCATTTCATTGCTATCTCATTTCTCAGGTCGATATTTTTCTTGCTCAATAGTGGTAATTTCCTGGGAACACGGCTTTTGAAATTTGTCATTGCGATATAATTACGAACTGTTCGTGCCGTTATAGTTGTTCCCGTTGTTTCTTCGATTGTTAATCTTATTCTATCTGATGAAATGAATGGATTTTTATTTATTTCAGTGACTATAATTGACTCTTCGTTCTTATTTAAAGAGTTTATTCTTCCAAAGCCAGGCAAACGCTGCAGTGTAGAACATTTCGAATATTTTTTGAGAATGCGTTTTACTGTGGTTTTCGGAATTCCAGTAATTTCTGATATTTTAACCTGACTAAGTTTATCCTCTGAAAGCCTCAGACTTCTGCATATTTGATAAATTTTTCTTCATCTAAAGTCATGTAAGGGTTAATTTTTAGTTATGTTTCACAATCGGCTTAAATAAAAAAAGGTGGCCATTTTTTATTTTCAGCTTTTTATTTTTTTTTTGTAATTTTAATATTTTGAGTTTAAATGATTCTTCTTAAGAGTCAAAATTTTAAACTAATATTCTTTACAAATATATAGACAACATTTTAGATATTTAGTTAATTTTATATATTAAATATGTATTAATTTTATTTTCATTAAGGGGTGGCCATTTTTTATTTCCTTTAGTGTTTGTATTCTCTCTTTGTCTAGTATTTGACAAGTTCTCTCTATAAATAAAACGTTTCTTATATAAGAGAAGAGTTCTTGCAAATACGGGCAGAAAATATCTCTTTTAACACTAGAACTTGTTATAATTTTACTGTATATAGTTCGATTTGTGTAATTGCTGGCAATCAGAGCAATATACTACTCTCTAATTGTTGGAACAGTAGCGATTACTATAGTTTCTATGTGTGATCTACCTTTTGTTCATGTATTGTGTAAATTAAAAGACGTTTCGTTTATAAATATTACTTTTGAATAATCAAGCTCGTGATTATTGTTGAATCAGAGAAAATATTCTCTTCTTGTGACAGTTTTATGATGGCTTTTTTACTCGGCCAGTTCTCTACGTGTTTTTTTCTTTGTTATTTTGAAATCGGAGAGTGGCCGATAAATGCTGGAATTGTTATGCTATAACCTGTGTTTTTGTTTCTAGCAATTTTGATGACTGTGTTAAGATTTAAGACTCCCTCTTCTTTTTTTTTGATTCAAAAATTAAAAAAAATACTCGAATTTAATTTATCAGACAATAATAGTTCTAAAAAACAATCGGAATTTTTTGAAAAACGTTTTTTTTCAAGCGTTTAAATTTAAATTATAAAACCAAACTTCGTGGGGTTGTTTTTCGGACTTTTTCTTGCTTTTTATGTATATTTTTAATCTCTCCCACAAGGATTATATTTTTTTAAGTATGAATTATAGGGTTAATATAGCCCACAAAGTGTTTACTGAAATAAATTTTAAATGACTAAAAAAAACTTTTTGTTTTAAATAAACTCTCCTCTTATCAGTTATTTTTACTGAATTTGTTTGACGTGTCTTTTTAATATATCATGTGAATATTTTCACATCTCTGCTTTACGAATCTATGAAAATTTTTTTTTTATGAACGCTACATACCCCCCACACCCCAACACACTAAATCGTTTTCACGAGCTTCTCCAAGATTATATTTTCTCTTTGTAAGCTTTGTTTCATTCACCCCAACAATACAACCGTACTCTCATTTTTCAGGTTTTCTTGCTGTTTTAATTTAAAACGATTTATATTTAAAACCGACTTAATTCATTAAAACACACTTTAACTCATAAAAATGTTTTTTATTATTGTTTTTCTAGACCACAAATAAAGAATCGTGGTTATTTTTTTTAAGAAAAACGTAAAACAAGAAAAAAAGAATTTTTTTTGGATGCTAATTTACCGTTTTAAACAAGGCTTTGCCAAACAGCGCCATCTCAGATCGTCCTCGGCCTTTTTTTTTCAAAACCATCATTATCTTTTGACACTTTTTACAAAACTACTTTTTCTTCAAAAAAACTATTTTTACACACAAATTAAAACAATCGTCTACAGGATCACATTCAGTTTCGACTCTCTTTTTCGTCCACATATAGAGGTGTTTTTTAAATCAAAAAAGGGGGATTATATTCAAATATACCCATTTTATTTTTATTTCTTTAAGTGTTAATAAGAAACTAGGCGATACAATATCTTCAATTTTGTAAGATTTTTTTTCACTTAATATTCAGCTTGCTTTTCTTTCATTTTTTTCTGCTTTTTTTATTTTCTTTGTGTTTTTAAATTTTGCGACTATTATTTATGCTTTAGAATATTTAATTATGACTGGTATAGCAGCATCTTGACTGATACTTTAATTTCATAAACTAATCTAATTAATCACATTCTTTTTTTTGTCGTTGAAGCTTTCAAAGGAAGCACGTTGATTTAGTGTATTGTTATTATTTGTTTGTTCGCTTCCCGTTTTTTACTGTTGTTCATTCAGGTAAATGTTTTTGTTTCATTTTTTTTCAAACGACAATAAAAATACAAAAGAAATAGTATATTGTAATTTGTCTATTACTTGTTACACCCCAAACACATCCTCCCCTCTCCCCACTTTAAAGAAATAACTATATTAAATAAATAAAAAAAAAAGAGCACCTACCGGTATCGAGCAGCCCTTCTATAGATTACTACTATATAAGATAACAGCTCAGCTACGTGACTATAATGTTACTATATATAATCTACGAATAACGAAACGAACGAACGAACGAAACGAACGAACGAAACGAAACGAAACGGAACGAAAAAACAAATATTAGTAAAGTTATAATAAAAATACTATAATAAAATTATAGTGGGGGAAATGTTTTTGGCTGGCAGGATGTGTTTGGGGTGTGACATTAATTATAAACCGTGTATTTTGTAAATATTAGAGGTTATGATGGTTTAAATTGACATCACTTTAAACTCTCAACAAAAATTCAACTTAACTCTAAAAGAAATTAAGCTATTAAAATTTATTCAAAAACGAAAATTCTGCGTGTTCACGAAAATCAAACGATATCTTTTCAAAAAAGATTCAGCTTTCAAAAAATATGTTGTTTATATTATTGTTTTTCTTTTGTGGTTAATTTGTTTGTCATTAAAAAACAATAAAAAATATAGGCATTTTAATTAAAAAAATGATTTGAGAATTGTGAATATTAAATGGTAAAATGTAAATAATGATTGAGAACGATATATATAAGATAAGATTCAAGTCTATTAATAGAGAAAAAGGTATCTGTTTATAATATAAATTAATAAATGTTTTTGTGTATTTTTTTGTAAAACAATTTATTTTAAACTTTTTTTTCGTTTTTTTTATATATAAATTTTTATCAAAAAAATGATATAAAAAAACAGAAAGTTTAAAACATAATAAGAGTTTTTGTTAATCGTTTTTAAATGATTTTATTTGTATTTAGAAACAAAATAAAGAACAAAAAAATGTTTTTTTGGATTTTTTAATAAAACGAGTTAATTTATTTTTCTTTCATTTGTTTTTTTTATAAATATTTATAAAAAAAAACTCATGTTAAATCAACTACTTTCAAAATTAAACTTTTTTAATTGTCAAACATCTATTGATTCAAAAATAAATACCCGAACAAATAATAGACAAAAAGATGGAGATGAATCTGAAAATAATAAACAAACAAGTCTAGTTCATGATAGTTTCAAGTTTATGGATCAAGTTGAACTTGATCTCACCTCCTTTTTTAATCGCTGTTCGGGGGTTGTATTTGAGGATTTAGCAAATGAACTTTCTATTCGCTTAATAGAACCGGGTCAAGAGGAATGTAACTATTCCTTTTCTAATTATGATTTTATACCTTCAGATAAACTCATGGAAAGTATTAAAAATCTTCAAGTAATCATAAAACAAGTAGAGGGTTATAAATATTCTGTTTCTATTGAAACAAAAGATGAAGAATCGAAAACACGCTTATTTGATATTATTAAAGGAGAGGGAAAGTCGTTCATATTGTGTATTTTGTTTTTTGCACCAAAAATCGAATTATGGAAAAAAAAAGTTATTGATATCATTAGGGGTTTGGAAAAGGATTTCGAAGGTCTTAATGAAATACTAAAAGTTTTTTTAAATGATATAAACAATAAAATTGGTGTTTTTATTAAAAATAATTGGTCTACAAATAAAAAAAATATCTGGATTAAAAGGGACTTTAAACAGAGTTTAGACTCAAAGATAAATAAAGCACAAAACATTGAATGTATATCAAAAGACATTAAAAAAAAATTGATAGTTTATTTAGAAAAGATAAAATGTAACTATCTGAAGATTTTAGAAAAAAATTTAACTGGAGATAAACGCGAAAAACAAAACAAACATTTAAGAGAAGCTTGTGATGACTTCGTTGTTGTAACAACTAAATTTATCTCAGAAGAAATACAACGCAGGTGTTCCAAAAACTCTGAAATTGTGTCCCTCAACAAGAATTTTCTAGAAGTTGAATTTAAAAACAAAATTGTTAATTTCAGATCGGTCGAAATCACTTTTTTAAAGCAGTTGTTTTCCTACATGATATATATGATTTCGCAAAAATTTAGTTCTATTTCTTTAGAAACAGATGTATTCAAGGTTGATAGAATAATAGCTATGTTACAAGAAAGTAAAAATAAATCAATTATAAACCAAGAACTAACAAAGGAGGACAAAACAAAGTCTGAGGTGAAAGATAATCTAATTTTATCTGAATCAGATACAACAACACAAACAGAAAGTGCTTTAAACGAAAAGGATACAACACCCCCTATAATCTTAACAGAAGAGGAATGTTCATCGTCGGCATATAAAAAAATAAAAGGAAAACAAACAGAAGAACAACAAGTAACATTTTCTGTAAATTCTCTAAAACAAGAAGAAAGGTCAAACGAAAAAGATATAATACAGGGAGAAAGTATAACAGATGAAGAAGAAATAGTCAAAGAGGATGAAATAACACAAGGAGAGGGAATAACCAAAAATGATAAAATAACACACGGAGATGAAATAACCAAAAATGAAAAAATAACACATGGAGATGAAATAACCAAAAATGATAAAATAACACATGGAGGTGAAATAACCGAAAAGAATGGAATAACACATGAAGAAGAAATAATCAAAAATGATAGAATAACACAAGGCGGGGAAATAACCGAAGGGGGTGGAATAACACAAGGAGAGGAAATAACCAAAAAGAATAAAATAACACATGAAGAAGAAATAATCAAAAATGATAGAATAACACAAGGCGGGGAAATAACCGAAGAGGGTGGAATAACACAAGGAGAGGAAATAACCAAAAAGAATAAAATAACACACGGAGATAAAATAACCAAAAAGAATGAAACAACACGAGGAGAGAGAATAGCCAAAAATGATAGAATAACACAAGGCGGGGAAATAACCAAAAAGGGAGGATTTACTCTAGTAGAGGAAATAACCAAAGAGGATGAAATAACACAAACAGTAGATCAAACAAAAACACATTCCGATATAGACCAAAGAAACACCATGAAATGGCTAGTTCTGCAGATCATCATTGGACTTATAATTATATTTATTCTTGTATACTTGTTTTTGGTTCGAAGAAGAATTGTATATATATGAAGTAGAGGAATAAAAATAAACAATGTTTTTAATAAATATTCGTTTCTCGTTTTTTTTTACATTAACTTTTTGAAGCGTGAAATAAAATAACTGTTTTCTTTTTTTGTCAATTATGATTAAAGATTTAAATAATCGAAAAAACATATTTTTTGGTCTTATTTATCTTTTTTATTTATAAAATTTTGATGGGATTTAAAGTTTTTTGATATTTAAAAGCAAACGGTACAACAAACAGATGTTTTTTATAATTAAAATTGCGGTTTTTTTAAAAGATGTGTTTTTTCGTAATTAATTTTAAACTTTTACAAAGAGATGTTGTGCTTTTTTTGACTTAAAAGCACAACTATTTATCAAAGAGCTTGTTTTTTTGATTAAAAAATAAATGATATTAGAGACATTTTTAGTTTTTTTAATTTAAAACAAGTGTTTTATAAAAGACTTGTTTTTTGATTAAAAAATAAGTGTTTTTTTGTAAGTTTTTTTTTGAAATTAAATCTACGTTTTTTTCTAGAAGAATATGTTTTTATTTGATTTAAGTTTAACAAGGGTGTGAAAGAGTTTGGCTTTAATATTTTATTTGAAAAAAGATTTAGCTTGTTTTATTATATATAGTCTTATAGATGTACAAGTCTAAGCTTGAAAATAAAAACATTCAAAAAAAAAACGAAAAAAAATTGTTAGTTTGCTCAACTTAAACCTATAAACTAGCTTTTATTGAAACCTAAGATACAAAGATAAGCTGATATTAAATATATAAAATGTATATGGTCGAGGTTTAACTGTTTTCATCATCTAACCCATAATCAATCTGTGTTGTGCTTATCGTCTGTTGCGTGAAAAAAATCGAGTGAAAGTACGGGTTTTTCTATATAAAAATATCATGTGCGTAAGTTTATTTAAATGAGAATTTGTGCAAAAAGAAAAATATATTTATATATAATCAATTAAATTTTGAATAAAGAAATATTATATTTTTATTTTATATGTGAAAATCGAGAAAACAGAGAACAAGATATTTTAAGTAAAAACTATAATGGGTTAAAAAAACGACATACTCTGTATTTTCTATTCTTGACACATTAAGTATTTTTTGATAAAAAATACATTTTCTATAGACAATGTTGGGTTTATTTTCACACAATTGTTGCTTTCAAAACAGGTTTCCTGTAAATGAGAAACATTGAATTTAATTACGCTGTTATATGAAGGGCGTTTACTCTGAAGATTTGTAGAAATCTGAGATTCAATTAAATACAAAAAAGAAAAGGAATTGTCAGGTATGCAAAAAATGTTATTTGTAATTTTATTAAGAGATCGTATATCTTCGGAAAAAATAATTTTCGCCGTTTTCGAGTTAGACAGGAACAAAACTTTTAAAAAAAATTAACCGTTATAAAAACGGCCTGTTGTATAGTTTTTTAAAATCGATCACCTTCCCGGCGTAACGATATAACAACTCTTGAAATTATAATTTCGCCCTTTACAGTATTTTAAGAAGTTTTTTTTCGACTTAGGCTTTTTTATGTGATCAGAATACACCAAGCGTATTGTCTCTTATTGCTTGAAAAAATTATGTCCTTACTTGATGTTCTGTTGATATCCGCCTTGTTTACATATCTATACAGTGCAAATCAAGATATTTTTGTTGTTTTGTGCTTGATCTTTTTGTATTGAAAGTATATTTCATCAAAATATCGTAATAGTTTCATTACTAAATTTTGAAGTTTTTCTCATTTCATATCTTAATGTCCGATTGTTTGTTTAAATTTTTATTTGCTTAGAAACTCTATACGATGAGCCAGCCCGTTTTTTCGTCGAAACAATTTAAATTTGTTTTTTCGCCCAAATTCGACAAAAAAATGGATTTAGCATTAAATTTTCAAAAACCTTTTTTTCGTCGATCAATTTTTTTTGTTAAAAACATTGTTTGTTTTCAATTTTCCATGAACTAAACAAACGAAACAAAAAAACGAACGAAAAAAACGAACAAACAAACAAACGTAGGAGCGAACAATCGAAAAACGAACGAACAATCGAAAAAACGAACGAACGAACAAACGAAAAAACGAACGAACGAACGAACAAACGAAAAACGAACGAACGAACGGAAAAACGAACGAACAAACGAACGAAAAAACGAACGAACAAACGAACGAAAAAACGAACTAACAAACGAACTAACAAACGAACGAAAAAACGAACGAACAAACGAACGAAAAAACGAACGAACAAACGAACGAAAAAACGAACGAAAAAACGAACGAACGAACGAACAAACGAACAAACGAACAAACGAACAAACGAACAAACGAACAAACGAACAAACGGACAAACGAAAAAACGAAAAAACGAACAAACGAAAAAACGAACGAGCGAAAAAAACGAACGAGCGAAAAAAAACGAACGAGCGAAAAAAACGAACGAGCGAAAAAAACGAACGAGCGAAAAAAACGAACGAGCGAAAAAACAAACGATCAAAAAACGAACGAACGAAAAAACGAACGAAAAAACGAACGAACGAACAAGCGAAAAAACGAAAAAACGAACAAATGAAACTAACGAAACTTAACGAAACAAAACAAAACCCATCAAAACAACACAAAACATAACAAAACAAAGTAAAAAAAATAAACAGAACAAAACGAATATAAACGAACTAAACGAAAAAAATCACTTGTCTAAAAAATTTCTAGCCGAATTAGAGTTTTGCATATTCTCGTACAGTCCCTTTTTTTGTAGAATTTCGACGAAAAAACGAACCGAAATGTCTCGAGAAAAAGGCGCTCTTGGAATAATAAAAAAAGAGTGAAAGAATGTGTGAAAGTGGTGGTGATAATATTTATTATATTATATAGGGTTTCCATATCAATAGTGTGGATTTCTCTATCAATAGTGCCAATACTGTCAATTTCCTTATCAATAGTGCCATTAAATGAAAATTCATTTTTTTATATATATTTTCCCTATCAATAGTGCCAATTTTTCTATCAATAGTGCCAATTTCCCTATCAATAGTAACATTTTCACTATCAATAGTGCCATTTATTAAAGTAACATAATTTTATATTTTTTTTTCTTTCAGTGTGCTTTAAAAAATGCTCAAATAAATAAACTTTAATTCATGAATCAAAGCAAAAAAAAAAAAGCGACAGAAAAACTCAACGCAAACAAAACAGAATGTTATTTATCGACATTTGAATGAAATAACTACATTCGCAATACCTGCGAGTTTACGAATCAAACGTTCAACAGTAAATAGAATAATAAAGTTATTTAAGGAAACTGAAAAAACAGAGTCGAATAAAAGAGGGGTGATCGTAGAACGATACTTTCTATAAATCAAAAAGCTTATATCAGAGTTTTTGTAGATGCAAATCTATAAATTGCGTTAAATGCGATTGTATTAAAAATACAAGAAACATTGCAACTTACAATTGATGATAATACAATACCGTTGATAATGTTTAAAGCAGTTTTATTATAGTTTGAAACAATTACTCGTTCTACCCGAGCGTCGAAATAGTGAAAATACAATTGAAACCCGCTTTAAATATGCCAATGGTTTCCTAAATTTAACAGCATCAATTGAAGACAATAATTTAACTTTTCTGCACTAAGTGAATTTTAGTGTATGTTCAAGAACAAAAAAAATAGAACACTTATAGGCCGATCCCCTAGTATAAACACAGGATCGTTTCGAAGCAGAAATATATTCGTAATTACACTGCCAATAAATTTGATAAAATTGTTTTTTATCTAAATAATCGTCCTGTAAACGGGAAAGATTTATTAGGTTACATTATTAACTTAAAAAACATTTGTTTGACAAAAAACATTCAGGAATCCCATTTCATATTGAATAATGTCAAAATACACCACTATAAAAGATTAAAAGAACTAAGTGGGGCCGAAAACATAAAGTTGGATTTTTTACTTCTATGCTCACCTATGCTCTACATTATCGAAAACTGCTCATCGAAATGAAAAAATTTTGTATTACGTTCTTCTGCAACAAGCAGTAGATTTTATTAATTTTAATAAACGAAGACTTTCTAAAATAACACGCAGTGATTGTAATGCTTTTTATAGAAAAATGCTTCGTTGTATTCATTAAAGTATTCGTAGAAAACTTTTTTTGAATAAAATTTTTTATTCGTTTATTTTGGCACTATTGATAGGGGAAATGTTACTATTGATAGGGAAATTTAGCAATTTGGCACTATTGATAAGAAAATTGACACTATTGATAGGGAAAATATATATAAAAAAAGAATTTTTATTTAATGGCACTATTGATAGGGAAATTGGCACTATTGATAGAGAAATCGACACTATTATTAGAGCAACACTATACATAGTACAGTATATCATATTATAGTATATAGGATAATTTCTATCTGCGATATCGGCCAGAAACAGCGCGACTAAATCTCCCTTTTTAGTAGTCACAGTAGAGGGTAATAATAAGGATTGTAACAATGATGGGCGAGTGTGGAAGGTAGTGAGATTTATTATATTATTTTTGTATAGTATAGTAGAATAGATTAGAATAGAATATTTACCACAATCATCTCTCTTTCGGCTGATAAGATTTCCTTTTTATTATATCTGCTATGCATATATAGGGTATAGGTCGACTTATAAATATCAGCTGCGTCTTCTGACAACAAGTTATCAAAAATGTTCTCCTCTTTGATTGAGAAAAAACTTTTTTTTCTTCTTTCTTGCTAACGCAAATAAAATCCAAGACATAAATGCGCTGACTATATCTACATCGAGATATAGAAATTCGTCTTTCACTTCCTCTATTATGAGTTACTCGCGCGAGTTATTATAGGGAGAGTCCACTATATCTGACACTATTGTATAATAAAATATCACATAGACATTACCATCTTTTCCTTAATATATTATAATATATTGTTTAATTTAATAACTGTTGTTTTTGCTACAGTTAATTATACTTATAGAAATGCCAGTCTTTAAATTTAATAAAATAAAACATTTAATATAAAATTTTGGTATTTAATTTTTTTTCTTTTAGAAAAAAATTTAATCAGTTTCTTACACTTAATTTAATAACAATATCAAATATAATTATATATTATAAACTGAATATATTGTTTTTTACATAAATCATTTAATTTAGTTTTTTTCAAGTTAATTATATCTTTACCTGACTATAAGGATATTTATACAAATCACGCATCATAATGTTAATTAAAGTATAGATTTTTAAACTAAAGCTTTTTTTTAATTAATCTAAAAAAAATTTCTTTTATGATAAAAGTTGTGCCTTTAAACGTGAAAACCATGTTTGATCGTTTTTTTTAAATGTCTGTTTTTTTATTAATTTTTTTGATTCGTTGTTTTTTTTGACATCGGAAACAATTTATTGTGAGTGTTTCCGATGTTTAACTTAATATTTGAAAAAAATTTTGTATATTCTCTACGTTTTTTATTTTATAAAGTTATGTGACTTAAATAAAATAAAAAAACATTTATTTAATATTATATATGTTATGTGGGGGCTGCAGATAAGTTTTAATTAGGATTTGTGAATGTAATATTAGATTGGTTTGTGTATGATTATGTCGGAAAAAAACAGAATACTCAAATATAATATAACGTAGTATAATATAATAGTATTTCTTTACCAGTGTCTTCGCTCACTCTCACTTTCGCGCTCTTTATTAAATTAAAATATATAATACCTGACATTAACTATTCTTCTAGTTTTTCTTATTTTATCGACTTTAGTTATCTCAGTCGCGCTGTCTCTGTTCGCTAATAAATCGAAGAATAGAGAGATACCCCCTCACCGCCCCCCCCCCTCTCCATATTTATTAACCTCTGATGTGGCTTGGAGGTTCATTCGCGCTGTATATTTTTTTTGTCGCAGGTATAGAATACCTCCCTATTTATTAAAATAAACAATATAATAAATAAAATAACACAATAATCAAAAATTTGTTATTTCGTAAAATTTTTTAAAAACTTAGATCGTCTGAAAAATATATACTTATTATATTATATTCTTAGACGTTAAGCTGAAGAAACTTTTTATTTCATATTTCTTTACTTACAAAACTAAGGGATCAGAAAACAAAGAATCAAAATAAATTTTTGTAAAATACAAATAATATAAAATAAAATATTGTTACATTTTTCTATCTAATATTTTTTTTTATAAGTATTATGTTAAGAACTTATATGATTTTAATTTAATTTTTTTTAATTCAAGATATAAAGATTTTTTTTCGTTTTCTTTTCTAATTTAGAATTTTTAATAAAGTTTTTTCTTGTTCTCAGTTAAATATAGATTTATATATTTATATTTATAAATGTTTGTTTGTTTACTGTAATATATAAAAAAATTTCTTTATAATGTATTTTCAAGTAATGTAACAAAAAATTTTTTTGTTTTTTCTTTAAACTAGTAATCAAATATAATTTTATTTCTTCTTTTTATATAATTTGATAATATAATATGTTTTGAATGTGATTGTTTTGTTAAAGAAAAAAAAATTTTTTACAAAAAGACAAAACATTCTTTTTTAAGATAAATTTATCTTCGAAAAATAAACATGCAAAGCGTATATGTAAAAACGAATTCGAAAAGCCGTATATGAAAACTTAAATATTAGAATTTAAACACAATAAACGAACATAAAAAACCGAAAACATGCTCGATTCAAAAAAAGCGATCTATTAAAATCGAATTTATAAAATAATTTACGTGTGTTAAGTTTTTAACTCAATTTAATGTTTAATAATTTTATCTTAGTTTTTTTTAAGCCTGGGTTTTGAGTTAAAACTTTTAGATTCGATTTTTTAGGTTTGTTCTTCAAGTTAAATTTTTTAGATTGGGTATTTTAGATTGCTTTTTTTACGAGAAAGTTTTGTTTTTTCTTGATTCTTTTAGATCAAATATATTTTATATATACTATTCTATTTAGTTCACGACGGTATGAGCTATCTGGGAAGCAATTGTAGCGGAGAGTTATACAAGAATAGTTGTTCGAAGATGAGTTATAGACGAATATTTATCTTGAATAATTTAAATGGAGTAATTTTATAAAAAAGTATACAAAAAGATAAATGAAAAAAAACAAAAAAACTACACAAACGTCTATGTCGTTGTTTTGTTTTTTATCATGAGATTTGTGTGTTTTTTTTAAGTTAATTTTTTTAGTTAAATCTTTTTCGACTTCAATAACCAACTCGTTATGTTTGCAGATTCTAGCTTAATTGATGTTTATTTAACTATAATCTACATATTAAGTTTTAAATCGTTTTTATTAATAATTATTACACACCACAACATATCTTCCCCACACGCCAAAAACACCCACCCCCACTATAATTTTATTATAGTATTTTTATTATAACTTTACTAATATTTATTTTTTCGTTTCGTTTCGTTCGTTTAGTTCGTTTAGTTTTGTTGGTTCGTTTCGTTCGTTTGTTCGTTTCGTTATTTGTAGATTATATATAGTAACACTATAAGCCACATAGCTGAGCTCTTATCTTATATAGTAGTAATCTATAGAAGGGTTGCTCGATACCGGGCAGAGGCTCTTTTT
>SBJP01000330.1:0-17303 GCA_014805705.1 Cucumispora dikerogammari | reverse complement strand
GTAAACACGAATATACGTCAACTTCCCCTCAAATACAACTAAACGCATCATCTCAAAAAACACGAACATTGAAATCCAAACACAGAGAACTGATACTGAAAACCTCACAGAAATTGTCGAACCTGAAAAACCGAACCTGAAAAAACGAAAGTGAAAGGTCGAACTTGAAAAGTCGAATCTAAATTCACGATTCTGAAAAGTCGAACTTGAAAAAACAAACCTGAAAAATTCGAATCCGAAAAACTGAAACTGAAAAACTGAACCTGAAAAAACGAATCATGAAAAAACGAACCTGAAAAAACGAACCTGAAAAAACGAACTTGAAAAAGTTGAACCTGAAAAAGTCGAACCAAAAAACCGAACCAAAAAATTGAACTTGAAAAAGTCGAACCTGAAAAGCCAAACTTGAAAAACCGAATCTGAAAAACCGAACCTGAAAAACCGAACCTAAAAAGTCGAACCTGAAAAACCGAACCTGAAAAAGTCGAAATTGAAACACCAAACCTGAAAAACCAAACC
Organism: Cucumispora dikerogammari; assembly: GCA_014805705.1. Classification (NCBI taxonomy): domain Eukaryota; kingdom Fungi; phylum Microsporidia; genus Cucumispora; species Cucumispora dikerogammari. The sequence continues at coordinate 16,784 of SBJP01000330.1, read as the reverse complement.
TGAAAAACCAAACCTGAAAAACCGAACCTGAAAAACCGAACCTGAAAAACCGAACCTGAAAAACCGAACCTGAAAAGCCAAACTTAAAAAACCGAACCTTAAAAGCCAATTTTGAAAAACCGAACTTGAAAAACCGAATCTTAAAAACCGAACTTGAAAAACCGAACTTGAAAAACCGAACCTTAAAAACCGAACCTTAAAAACCGAAATTTAAAAACCAAAACCTGAAAAACCGAAACTTAAAAACCGGACCTGAAAAAATAAACTTTAAAACCAAACCTGAAAACCCGAACATGAAAAACAGAGCCTAAAAGTTCAAATCTAAAAAACTGATCTACAAGGTTCAAATATGAAAGAAAAGTTGTTTTTTCAGGTTTGAATTTTCAATTCGAAAAGTGAATTTTAATTTTTAGAAGCTTTTTTCAAATGCTGTTTTTTTCGGGTTTATTTTTTAGTTTCATTTTTAAGTTTTTTTTTCAGGTTCGGTTTTTTCAGTTCGACTTTTCAGAATCGGTTTTTCAAGTTCGACTTTTCAGGTTCGACTTTTCAGGTTCGACTTCTCAGGTTCGGTTTTTCAGGTTCGACTTTTCAGAATCGGTTTTTCAAGTTCGACTTTTCAGGTTCGACTTTTCAGGTTCGGTTTTTTAAGTTCGACTTTTCAAGTTCTGATTTTCAGGTTCAAATTTTCAGATCCGGTTTCTCAAATTAGGTATTTTAGTTCCGTTATTCAAGTTCGGTTTTTCAAGTGGCTTGTTACGTTTTTCACCCAAGAATATATTTATATAAAAAAGACAGAATTTTTAAAAAATAACTAACTAACGAAATAACAAACGAACGAACGAACGAATAAATGAACGAACGAACAAACGAAAGAAAGAAAGAAAGAAAAAAAGAAAGAAAGAAAGAAAAAAAGAAAGAAAGAAAGAAAAAAAGAAAGAAAGAAAGAAAAAAAGAAAAAAAGAAAGAAAGAAAGAAAGAAAGAAAGAAACGAACTAACGAACTAACGAACGAACGAACGAAACGAAACGAAACGAAACGAAACGAAACGAAACGAACGGACGGACGAAAGAACGAACGAACGAACGAAACGAAACAAAACAAAACAAAACAAAACAAAACAAAACGGACGAAACGAACACAACGAACGAAACAAACGAACGAACGAAAAGAGAAGACCTTTCAAACCTAGAGAACTTAAAGAGTATCGCATTCATTTATAATATTTCATTTAATTAAATCATTATCTTTATTTTTTATATTTTTAGTTTTTTTTTTAATTTTTTTATATAAATATATTGTTGGGTGAAAAAACGTAACTAACGCAGAATCGGTTTTTCAAGATCGACTTTTCAAGTTCGACTTTTCAGGTTCGACTTTTCAGGTTCGGTTTTTTAACTTCGACTTTTTAAGTTCGGATTTTCAGGTTCAAATTTTCAGGTCCGGTTTCTCAAATTCGGTTTTTTAGGGTCCGTTTTTCAAGTTCGGTTTTTCAAGTTCGGTTTTTCAAGTTCGGTTTTTCAAGTTCGGTTTTTCAAGTTCGGTTTTTCAAGTTCGGTTTTTCAAGTTCGGTTTTTCAGATTCGGTTTTTCAGGTTCGCTTTTTCAGGTTCGCTTTTTTAAGTTCGCTTTTCGGATAATTGATTCATTTTATCGTGTGTCCGTGTCTGTTGACAGATAGCATTTTTAAAAAAAAACAAAGAGAAAAAATTTTTCTTTTTACAAAAATATATTTTCAATTAAAAATATTTTTACAGAAAAGAATTTCTTGAACAAAAAAAATTGATAAACAAAAAGAAAATTTACTTACGAAAAAAGATTCTTGGTTGAAAAAAAATCACTATAGTAAAAAAAAATGATGCACGAAAATAATCCAAAAATTCTTAAGGGTTAAGCTGCTTATTGTTATTCAGTATTTTTTTTATATATTTCTGTTGCTTTATGTTAGAACTCAACGCGCGGACGACAAGCAGACCCCAACTCGTCGAAATAGTTAATGGTGCACTTCGCCGGAAAATATATAAGCAAAATAGCAAATATTCAAATACACCGGCTCATCCATCAAAAAAATATAAAACAAATAAACACTTATAATTTTTCAAAAAAAGCAATCATTTATCTAGAGAATGAAAAAGCAGACTATATTTATTTTCTGTCATTATGAAAAACGCAAGAATACCACCGGCAACTATATAATCTATTATCATATTCAATTTTTTAAAGAGTCGCTTATAGTGTTTTTTTTTATTCACTTTTTGGTCACGAGAAAGTTTTAAACTTATTGTCCAGTGATTTTTATCTAAAATTCAAATAAAAACCTTATTGTTTTTTTTGTTTTTTAATTAGTTTTTAGTGTATCTTTATTTAAATAAGCTATCGGTACTTTACTTTAATTTATTTTAAATGAAGATGTGTTCAATTTGTATTTATTTTTAACAAATTAGCGCTATTATATATTTCGCGATTTTATATTCGACTTCTACCCCACCCTTCCCTCTGAACCGATGTCAAACTATTTCAGTTAAATAATAACAAACATGATCTAATGTTTTTCTTGAATAAACTAACTCTTTAAACTTCTTTGTTATTTTTTTACCTATAAAATATAAATAGCTTCTATCGCCTGTTTCAAACGCTGTGAAAAAGGCATCTAAGCTTTCGTTGCGAACGTAAACGCTCACAAATGATGTCCTAAATTACGACCATTGACGTAGGATTTTTTTGAAGTTGAATTAAAAAATAGTGCTTTCGTTTTTACTATTGAAATCATCAAAGAACTTATGCATATATATGCGTGTTTTTTTTTTATTGACATTATATAGATTTTAGATCTTTAAGTAGTATATATTTATATGTTTAGTTTAAAACTTTCTTATCGAAGAGTATTAACATATTTAAAATATAGAAGATATGCGTTTCTTTCCACGAAAACAACAACGATATATAACAACACACATCAGCACTGATATATATTTAAACATAATTAAATATAAAAAAATAAGCGTTATTCCAAATACTAAAAGAGCGTTTGGTGTTCTATAAATCAAAGTATGCAATCTGTACCCGAAGACGCAAAAAAACACAGATATTTTCTGATACGCCTTTAAAGCAAGACAATAATACACAATATAGCCGGCATTATGTCAAAATGCTAAAAGCCCGGCTTAGTGCTCTCTATACCTATACAGCGGTTAGAAGCCGAAAAATGCTTTCATATACAAAAAAAGATCGCTTTTCTATTATAAACGAAACGTTTTTTTTATTATTTACTTTACAGTTTAGTAGCTGACGTATGAAACAACACATAAGCGTCTAAAGTCTTCTCAATAAAAATAATCGATGTTGGAGTGTTTATTTGCATATATCATAAAACTACAAGCAGTGTTTTGTATATCATAAAGTTTTTGTTTGAGACAACTAAATACAGACAATAAACAATATAGAAAAGTCTAAAAAAACAAATATTACACTATACAATGATATTGATGTGAGGCACTAACAAACTTTTGAAGAGCCTTATTTATCAAACAACCGAAAACCTGTTTAATATTAATAAAGAATAAACGCCGAATGTATATAATATTATTCACAGGGTTGATGCTTTTGAAAAGTGAGTGTCTATCAAAATAATCTACATATTATATGTCTTTTTTTTGATTATTATAAATTGTTTTTATTCTATGAACTTGATTTTTTCTGTAAATAAAGTTCGTTTCTGCCGCAATTTATTATTGTATAAACTCATTTATTTCACAACTATTCTAATGGTTTTAATTTTAATTTTTTATAAAGTATAACACATCATACTTTTCTTTTATTTCTATACTGTTTCTGTTATGATTACACTCATTTATTTGTACTTATTTTTAGTTTTTATCTAACGTTTAAGATATTAAAAAAAAAGCGACGTTTATATGGTTGCTTTACTACACAGGCAAATAACAGCATATTTTTTCTTTAGTCTTTTAAGAATATTTTTTTATTTAAAAACTATAAGGTTGATTTTTAAAAGTCCTTAATTAAGACTTCATCTATTTAATCAAAAAAAGAAAAGCTTACGAAACAAAAATCCCTTATTAAAAGTGTTCTTCAAATTGATGAACATTGATGATGACTTTGATTCGGGAGTAGCGAATCAGAGCCAAAATTATCTAGATTTACTAGCGATGTTTCGAGAAAATAATAGATAAAATAGAGTCTTTGACTAAATGAATACTCAAACTACAAGTTTAAAACTGTTTTGAACCAAAAGGCGTTGGGTATTCTTTAACTTTGTTAGCGGTTTTGATTTTTTGATTCTTTGATTAAAGAAAGAGAGCTCAAAAACTGCCTCTTTTATTGTAGTTGTTTTAGAACGTCTTTTTTTTACTCATTCATATTGACATGAATAAACATTTTTTTAAATTTACGTGTGATGCAGTTTAAAGTTTTATAATGATCAAAAACATACTTGTCAGGATTTGTTGTTTTTGTTTGGAAATGTTTATTTTTTCGAAACAATAATAATTCTTGATTCGTTTCTTGACTTTTTTGCTTTTTGATTCACAACATAAATATGTGTTATGAAATTATTAATTAAGTGCTTTTCATTTTTTTTGGTTTTTTTGTCTAAAGCTTTTTCTCCTATTCTTTTAAATTTTTTTAGTTTATGTTAGAGAAATAAAAAGCAAGCCAAGTACTTAATTATTAAACAGTGTTTGTTTTGCGTATTTTTTAAAAACTTTTGCCAAAACAGATTTTCTCTACATGGCTTGTCCGAAATATAAATTAAATTTTTTTTTTTCTAAAGAAATATTTTTTAACAGTGTTACGAAGCCTGTTAAGAATGAGTTGATATTCACGTCAGCTGTTTGTGTATTTCGTTTAACAACGTCAAGCTCGGAAGCAGATGAATTATGATTTTAAATAAAGCAAGAAGTTGAATAATAAACAAGTTTTTCTACAGATAAATAAGTGAATTTTTACGGGTTAGTTGATTATTTAAACATTATATTATATATCTTTCGAGCGGTAATATATTTTCAATTGAATAAACTTGAGTGATACTGTAGGGAAAAGACAGCAAGCTTCAAAAGAGATAATAGTTGGGCTTTGTATAAACCCAAATTTTTTTTTTGTGCGAGTTTTTTTAACCCAGAGAGAATGTTTTTTTTGCTACAAAAAACGTATGAATTTGATTCTTGATTTTGTCATAAAATTAATAAAAACATTATTTTTTTTGATAAGATGTACAGTGAAGGCATTAGTAAATTTAGTAACTGACATTATAAAATTAATCGCTCTAGCATTTGATTTAAAAGAATATGTTTTAAAGCCGTGATTTAATATAATAATTCAAGTTTGAATTTCATAAGATTGATTAAAATATATCGTAGTTTCTAAATATGCGTTTTCGGGGTTAGGAAACGTTTTTTCTTTGCATAATCGTTTTTAACATATATTTTTTTTCTTCGCCCAAGTTTGTATTAGTGTTTTAGATATTTTTTAGTAATGAGTCATATTTTACTTTTCTTCGGAAAAAAGAAAAACTGCTTGAAATATATAGAGTGATTTTATTGAGTCTCCCGAGCTCTATAAAAAACTTTCTTAGCAATACCATAATCTTTTCTTTTAATTTCATAAACGATGCAATTACATTCATAAAATTCAGAACGATTAAAAAAACGAAAAAAAGACTTTAAATGATCGACACAGAATCAGTCATAAGAATAAAAGACTTTTTAACTGATTTGTTGCTGTTAAGCAAGTTTACAAAATTTAAAGACTTCACTGAAAAAACGCATATGAAATTTACAATCCATAAAAATACGAATACAAAAACTCGAATCTGCAATACGAAAACGCCATCGTGAAAACAAAATACAGAAAAATCAAAACTTAAAAATTCGAATACAAAAACCGGAAATTTAGAACTCGAAATAAAAACTCATTCGCGTAAACCCGATTCTGACCTCTTGAACCTTAAAAAGTTACTCGGAACGCAGGCCCAAAAGAGCTACTTTAAAAGTTGACTTTTTATTGTTTTTCAAATTCATAATTTTGTGTTTGAGTTTTTTGGTTCGAAATTCTAAGTTCGGTTTATCAACTATATAAAATTTTTTAACAACTACTAGCAACTTAAAAGACTTTATTTTTTATATGACTATTGCTGTATGAATTATTAAAAGTCTTTTTATGTTTTTTTAAAATAGTTCAGAAAATTATCAAATTGATTGCAATGATTATGAAATTGAATCAACAGTTATGATATAGCTTGCAACGACTGTGATATTGCTTGCAACGATTATGATATAGCTTGGAAAAACATATATATGCCATAGCGAAACATCTCCAATTAAACCTGGTCTGATGGGGCGTTGTTTAGCCAGTTGAATTAACATCCACATATTTTTAAAACCATAAAATGATAATAGGGTAATCTATAAGATTTTTTTATTTTTGATTTGTTGCTTGGTTTATGTAAGTTTTAATTGATGCTTTTTTTAATTATGAAAAATAATTTTAAAAAAAGGGATCAGATGAAAAAATCTTTTTTTTAAAAAAAAATTTGTTTTTTAACAAGCGAGTCGGAAAAAACAATATGTTTTTATTGTATCCAAATGTGATTATATATTTGACGCATGAAAAATTGTCCGTTATCAAATGAATGTTTTTACATTTTTTTATTAAATTTTAATAAAGAAGCTTTTTAAAATTATATTCTATATTAAAAATTTGTCTTTTATATATAAAAATTGTGTTTTTAGTATAGAACTCTTTTCGTGAAAAATATAGGGAAATATATTTTATATGGTTTTTATAGAGAATGTACTTTTTTTTATATTCAAATTAAAATATAAGAAAGCTTTTCATCAAGATTTTAATTAAATTTAAATAAAATTTAATAAAAAAAATTCATTTAATATTAGACATATTTTCTCGGCACATACAACAGAACAGCGTTCCAAATACGATTATCAGAACATACTTAAAAAAAGTAATATACATGAAATGTATAACACAGATTTTGAAATCGGGAACAATAATAACTAACAATACAACAATACAAATGCCTTCCGAAACACTAATCGTGTTCATGGGAATATCAAAAACAGACACACAAGAAACGGTGGAAAAAGCAATTCGATATTTTTCTAAAACAGATTTTGAAGGCTTCTTTTTTATGTCTAATTATACGATCAATGGTCGCTTAAAAGCGACAAAATTCTCATATCATTTAAACATGGATAAAGAAATGGCAGAAAAATTTTTTATTGATTTTGTTGATCAAATTCGTCTAGCAATGCCTCAAAGACGTGTCGGGAGAGGCCAATTCGGAGGTGACACGGATGTTAAAGGGCATTTCGTTGGAAGCTTTATTATTGATTTCTAATAAAAAATTTTTTGAGATTTTATTCAGATATTGTTTTTTTTTTTTTATAATTTAAATCTGCGTTTTTTAATAAATAACATGCTAGTATTTGAGTTTATCTTTGATGTTTTTTTTTTATTTTTTTAAAATAAAAAAAAAAACATAGACCAAAAAACGTGACAGTTTCTATCACCAACACGACAGATATATATTAAGAGAAACTTATTAAAATATACACGTCCCGAAAATGCACCCTATAATTTTTAGATATGTTATATATGGTTTAGAACTATCTTTAATTAAAAGTTTATATCTTAGAAATTTATTCTAGTTTCGTTTTTGTTGTATAACTTGCTTTGTTTTTTTTAACCAATTTCAATCAAAGCGACGCAACTCAAATAAAGACTATATAGATAATTTATTCAATAATCAAACACGGTTTTCTCTATTTAGTGAAACTGTTACAATTAAACTAAAGTTTAATTTCGCATCGTGCAGTGTTCTTTTGAACCTAAAAATTAATATATTTAACTTTTTAAAAGAAACGAACTTGTATTTTCATAACTATGTTTGAAACACAGAAAAGAAATAGTTTATTTTTAAATGAATAAAAAAACCTTAACATAAAACACGATAGACAACTTAGTGCATCACAGATGTGTGGTGTGTTATGAAGTGAGAGAAAAGAGAAGGAAAGGATATTATAATTAAGTATTACAAAAATAAAAATCAATTAACGCTTGTACTTATGTGTGTTACGATTAAAAAAAACGCCAATAAACTTTGCTTATATGCGATTGTTTAATATTGCTCTTTCTATAAACGCGCCAAGACGTTTCTATCAACTGCCTTCGCTTTATTAGAGTCGACAAAACATAAAAAATCTAGATAATTTTCTGAAAAACATGAAACTCTTGTGCTCTCAAGTCAAAAGAATAAAAATAATATGTGGTTTATTATAACTTTAATTGAAAAACACTCTTGTCTTAACGCTTTACATTTATTTGTTGATACCCTCAGATCAAATTTTATATATGTGGAGTTTAGTAAAACGTTTGTCACTTGCCCTGCTTTTATTATCCTTTGTTGTTTTTTGTTATTCTTGCGGCCTTTATGTTTTTCTATGTTTTATGTTCTTATATGTTCTATATCACTTTTTTTTTAAAATTTTAAAAAAACGAAGAAAATTAAATAAAAAAAAACTCAATTATTATAGTATTAAAAAACCCAAACTCGAGCGAATCTTTATATTGAAAAACCTAAAATAAAAACAGTACAAAGCAAAAAAAAGTTTTATGAATAAACACCAAAATCGCAATAAATTATGCTTATTTTAGATGTAAAACTTTTTTACTACTTTTTTTAATAAAGAGAGAGTTGTACTAATGATTTACTTATAAAATAAGCATATTTTATTGTGCTTTTTGTGTTTATTCATCAAACTTTTTTTAATAAAGAGAGAGTTGTACTAATGATTTACTTATAAAAGAAAAGCATTATCCGAAAGTCGAGTCTATAATATAAGGAAAAAAACCAATGTCTTTCTTAAAAACTTTTTTTCTCTGCGATATAAAACTGTAAATTTTTTTTTGTTTTTTTTACGGCTTTTTTTGGCACTTTTTTTTATTCTACTTTTTGATATTCTTCTTTTTTTTTACTGAAGAGGGGATTGCCTTAGTAATAATATTTTGTTTTTTTTTCAAATTACACACCCAGTATTTTTATAATAATATTAACATATCAAAGTGAAACTTTAACATGATCAAGATAACTTTTTCTCCCTGAGTTGATTTACAATCGGCAAACGTAAATTTATATTAGACATAAATACTTTAACACAAAAAAAAAAATATAACAACGCAAGTACTTGTACTGCTCGATAAAGAACTATTCGCGAAGAGTAAAACAAAATTATATAATTGAGATAAAAATGAATTATTTTATCATCAAAATAGCTTGAAAAAAAAGCATCAAAAAACGCACAGATACAGGTTGCTAGTCTATATGTTTTTTTCTTCGCCAAAATGGTTAAATTCTCAGTCAAAATAATTGTTCTTATGCAAAGAGTTTTTTAAATTAAATTTTATTCATAAAAAGAAAAGTATCACTAAATATAAGAGAAAAAAAATAAAATGAATATAACTTTACTATTATACAAAAAACTTCGCGAAATATTCAACTGTAGTGTTACTACAGTAAAAAAATTATAAAACGATGTTTGAATATAGAAGAAGAATTTTTTTAGCAAAGAGATGAAATGTGGTATAAAAAAATACTTGAAATTCATAAAGAGATAATCAAAAATATATGGAAACTATTTTCTCAATAATTTTAAGAGCTTTTCAGCAAAATTTAACACGTGGTTTTAATATTGTAGTAGCTGTCTCATTAATCAATTGAACTATTCACTTTTTCAGTTTTACTTTGAAAAAGTTAACAGAAAGTTCAAAAAAAAAATAAACAATACTTCTACTGTTGAGTAGAGATATGGTTTTTGAATAAACACTTGTTTATTGTTCACAGCGAAATACAGCTACGTTTTATTTTTTTTGAAGAGATCGAATTTAATAAGTCAATTTGCTCGAAGCAGGGAAAGAAAGCTGGCCGGGTCTGTGGCTGCACATAGGGTTTTACATATCAGAACAAAAAGCATTTCTGACTGTTGTGTAATGTTTCACTAAAACACTTTTTTTTATAAAAAACAATTGAATGCGTTTAATACAAAATCCTTTTCTTTTTTTCCTAAGTGAACTGTTCGAAAGATTTGATCAATCAAATCCTAGTAATAGAGTGTTTGTCTTAGGTAATGTCAAGTTTCATCAAACGTCACGATTTCGCAGAAAATATCCAATAATAGACATAGTGTGGTGTTTATTTCATTTTATTTACTCTTTCATAATCTGTTTGAGAACATGTTTTCTCAATGGAATCAATTGGTTAGGTTAGAGGTTCGAATTCGATCAATGGACGTACTTTATTGATTTAATAGATAAGAAATTTTATTTGATCCAAGTGCACACTGTAATAATTATTATAGACACATGTGAGGAAATGGCCGCCGCCGTATTTTAAAAGAAAAAAGAATTGATAATTAATGAATAATGTAGTTTATTATTTTTATTTTATGTTAAAAAACGTTTTAAACGACTAACTAACTGTTTTTACAGAAAACTAACTATTTTGGCCTGACAAAATGTCTATTTTAGATGAAAAACTAATCATATATTTCGAAAACCTTTGTGGTGCAAAAACAACAGTTATTAAAATAAAAAGATCAGTTGTGTTTTATTTTATAACATAATTTTTTAGTTTTAATAATTTTAAAAGAGGCTATGATGTTTTTTTTGTTGTAATAAATATTTTTCAAAAGTAATTTATCTTATATGTAAAATGAATACACACTGATACTTAAGTCGATAGAAAAGATGTAACAGACTAAGTTTGATGAAAGAAGTTGTTCTTTATTATTTTACTCAACAAAACAAAAAATTGCCTTTAGCTCCTCTATAGCTTTTCAAAAGTGTATATATAGCACTTAGGGATAAAAAAGATAGAAAAAGAGGCATTTCTGAGCCTTAGACATTGTAAAACAGTAATAATACGAACACCAGCAAGACGAGATTTTTAGCCAAAAACGAACATCTGCCCGGTAGATCGTAAAAAAGTCAAATAAACAATTTTGTGATGAAGATAGGTACATGAGAAAAATTTTTTACTCAAAAAACACTCACAAAACGAAATCAGATATCAAGAAAAAGCCATTAACTTAAAAATGTACAATATAACTAAAAGAAATAACAGTGAAATAAAACAAGTATTGAATATATGCGTATAAAAACAATATGCCTTTTTTCAACTCTCTTCGACGAGTTGCATAAGTACACAGCGACGAAATGAACTTTCTAAAGTTTTAAGTTTAAAAAAACATATACTCAGAGAAACAGAATAATTCAAAATAAATTTCACAGAAAACGATTTATATACCCGTATAAATGCGATCCAATGTTCCAAACGAGAACAGGTCTCAAGTGCTTTCAGTCTGCCTGGTCAAAAGTATGACTGTTCTTTCAACAATGTTACTAAATATATTCATATCTCATCGTTTATCAAGCGAGTATAATATTTTAAAAGTCGAAAAGGGTACGTAGAATCTCCGACATTTATGGCAATTCGTCATTTAATTAAAAGAGTTTTTAAAAAACAAAAAACATTACAAACTCAATATATATAACGAAAAAAACTAAAGTTTCATAAAAAAGTAGTAGTTAAAAAACACACTGCAGCTTGCAATATTAAAATTTATTTTATTCAGTCTTCGTTACACCATTATTTTGGTTGAGTATATGTTTTCTTGTAAAAATGCTGTTATAAAAAGCGCTCTTTCACTCGAAAAAAACAGCGATTAACCAAGCACCAAACAAAAAAATTTTATCATAGAACACGGGGTATCTTAGTAAAAGATGGTTTGCTTCTTTAAATCATTAAATGGAGAGTAAAATTAGAATAATTATCTTTAATTTAACATCCAAGAGCTAAAACACTGTTTTTATTAAGCCGCCTGTTAAAAGGCAAAGCTGATGTAGATCAAACCAAGATAAAATAATTCTAGCTAAATTTAGTCAAGTTGAAATTGATATTTGTAAAATTTTAATATTTACTCGATCTTACACTATTTTATTTAAAGTGAACTAAGAGTTTTCAAATAAGTAACTTTAAAGAACGTAAATATAGTCTAATATTTTTAGCTTTTCATATGAAAGATATAATATTTGAATATACTTACTTCTGTGTACAAACGCAAACAATCTATATTTTATCTTTCATATTGTGTCTTTGAATTAGTTGCTTTTTCATGAAACACTTTTTTTTGACGCTTTTTCTAATTTTCCGCTCTCTAGAAAAACTTAAAAGAATGGTTAAGAATTTTAAATTGCGAAATTGAATAAAATGATCATTTGTTTTTAATTTTAATTTTTATTAGATCGCTTATTTCATAGTTAATTTTAAGTAGAAAATGTAAAAGTATGTGCTTTAGTTTTTACAAAAATTAGCTTGGTTTTAAATAATATCTCTTTTTTTCCTAAATCGACTTGATTTGTCATAAACTCGTTTATATTACCCCGGATCAGCTTGGTTTGTGCTTATATCGACTTGGTGTGTCTTAAAAAGGTTTGGTTTTCGTAAAATGGGTTGGTAAAAATCTATCTTCTCTATAAAACCAAGTTTTACATCTTTGAACAAATATTTTTTATATTTTTAAATCGGACCTTACAATTTTAAAGTTTTTGTTTTTATCTAAGATGATTTTACGTATTAAATTTACCTTTGGCAAATTTAACTCTTTTTTGAGTATAAAAACTTGCTCTTGACGATTTAAAATTACCTTTGACAGCGTTGATCTTCTCTTGACAACGTTAATATAACAATAAAATTAAAATATTTATTAAAAACAGATATATTTTTCTATATGTTATAAATTATAAACGCTCTACAATAAACATAAAATTTTAAATATTTTTAAGAATTGTATTCTTGTTTTTTCCACAAAACGTTTCTTTTTATTTAAATAAACATCAGGTTTTAATTGAGCAACATCAGACAATTGTAAAACTGTTTTAAAACAAATTTCGCTATGTTTTTTATAACTCTGCTCATTTATCGCGTTTATACACTTTCTTCTCTACTAAAAAATAAAAAATTAAAATTCAATATAAAAACTGAAAGTTGTAAAAAACAAATATTTCAAAAACACATTTACTAGACAAAACAGAGTTTATATATGTTTATATAGCATAAGTTGTCTTAGTGGATGTGAAAGTTATGTTAAAATTAAAATTTTTGTGATTTTTTTTGTTTTTTAAAGAAAGATAAAAATGTTTTCCTGAGCAATAAGTCATAAAAAAAGTTTTTTTTGTATAATGTAAGATTTTTTTGATGTTTTTTATCGTTATATTTGAGTTGTTTTTTATAATATTCTATTAGATATCTATCGATTACGTATGTATTGATTTGTCTTTTAGATCCACGAAGTTTTTAAATGTTTTTTTCTCATGTAAATAACATTTTTTTCAATGCTAAAGTAGTCTTTCTAGCAATCTGTTATTTACAATATGTCGAACTCTTCTTGTCTGAGTAGTATTTTTGCTAGACCCACATATCTTGAACTGGCGCAAGTTTTTCGAAAGTTCGATTCGGTTCTATCAAAATTTATCAACACAGCACACGATCGTCTAATTTAGTCTTTTTCGTTTTTTTTGTGAGAGCTGTTTAGTACACGTCAACGTCTCATCGTTCTTTTAATCTAAGTGGTTTTTGAAAGAATATTACTAACTTAATCAACAAAAAAACATTGTTTAAAACTCTCAAATCAACATTATATTTGTGTTTTTAATTCTTTATATGATTTGATTGCTCTATTCATACAAAATCTTAAATATCTTTAAAACAGGCATTTTTTATTTTACCAAAAACGAATCGTTTCGGTACTGTTTTCCATAATATTTTAAACATTCACAGCTAACAAACTCAAAAATTGCTGTTCTAACAATAACCGAGCGCTAATAATAACGGTTTAGTACAAAAAGAACATCACAAGATTTTTTTTTATAAACCCTAATTCATAAAGAACCGTTTCATTTTACTATAGAAAACGAGTTTATCCATTAATGATATTTTGTTTTTAATGTTTTTTTAATTTTAATATGGCTTTCACAGCTACAATAGATCAACTTTTGCCGTTTATCTGTTATTCGAATAAGATCAAAAACATTTTCGTTTGTTTATATTTTTATTTAAACGATTTATTTGTTTCATTGAGCAAAAAAAGCCTCTTTATATAGCGCGAGATAATCAAACCGAGGATTGTTGATGTTTATTAATAAAAAAAACAACTTTGCATTATAAATCAAGCAACTTTTATTAACCAATATACATAACAGGCATCGCAAACAAATAGAGGTACTCTGAATTTGATATTATTCAAGCGAAAAAATTTAATATTTACAAGAACACGTAGTGCTTAGCAAAACTTTTATATAAAAATGTCAAAATACATGAAAATTTATTTAAAAAAAAGACTCAGAACCGATATTTTGTTGCTTCACAGGCACCTGCGACGCCAAACAACAAGGCTTTTGATAAAACATCGTTTTTTTAACATTGGAGCACTTTTATCAAAAATAATGATCATAATATATTAATAGTTGAAATTTCGACTATTTAAAAGAATTAAAAAGAAATACAATCTCTCGACGTCACTAATTCAGACGATAATAGACATATTAAAAAAAAATTACAAAAAACAAAAAAAAAGTGAAAAAACAACATAGTATAAGTCAACGAAACAAATCTAAGCAAGATTAAATATAACATCAGTCGCCAACTCAAATAAATATGGTGTATCAGATAGATTTTCAGACAAACGAAAAATGTCTTTTATAAACGCTTATTTTGACGAAAACGGAAAGTAATGAACGAACTAATTTAAAAAAAAGAGTTCATATAAGATCTGCCTTATAACAGACGAATGAAAAGAATATAAAAATGTTAATAATTTGAGTTTTAAACACCACACTATATGTCACAAATACAACTTCGTTTTTCTACCAGACCAACAAAAACAAACACAGAACATAGAAGTATATTTATGATACTTCAGAAACACATCAAATTCAAGCGTCAAGACAATAAAAAAATTTTAAACACCTTATAAACTCTTACAAAACTCTAGAAAGCACAAATTATAACTTTCAAAAACATTTACTCAAAATACCACATTTACGACATTATAATTAAATTGATACAAAAAATGTTTTTTTTGGTTAACAAAACATCTTTAATCTAAAACGGTTCTTTACACAAAAAAAGTTTAATAAAGACATTTTGTTTTTTATATATTTACTAAAATATTACTTTCAATTAGTTATAAGTGTTTTTTCGTTTATTTATTTTTGATGTATTACTGCATAAGTTGCTTGTAATAAATATTTTCTTAGATATAATATAATTTCAATTATAACATACAATAGACATTTTTTAATGTGAACAGCCTGCATTCTAGACACTATATAAAAACCGTTCTTCTTGTACTTAAAACCATATGAAAACACATATCCTTCTGTAAGCGTACACTAAAAAAACGATATCTGCTACACTTTCATTATCTTCTAATGTGAACACTCAAAAAAAAGTAATAAAAAATGTACTAAAATACGCAACGGTTCAAGACAATATATCAAAAAAAACAAATCCTTTATGAAAACAGTTAAAAAAAATAAAACTTTCTACCAAATCTATGAAAACATATATAGTAGGAAAAAACTGTATCTATATAAAATAGATATATAGAATTTTTTCACAAATAAAGACAAAGTTTTTACAAATAAAGACAAAATCCTCACAAATAAAAACAAAATCTTCACAAATAAAAACAAAACTTTTACAAATAAAAACAGAGTTTTCATAAATGTAGACAAAAATATGTATTTAAAACATAAGAAAACATGTTTGATTTACTTGTTGTTTTGAAAAATGTTGTTTTGTTTTTTAAATTCACCTGTTAAAATAATATTTCAGAATACAGATTTGAGTCTAACTTTTTTTAATACGCTATTAATATTTGCCTTTAACTGTTCTCTTGTATTTGCCCAAGGTCTTATGTTGTTTAAGTTCGTTTTTATTTTTGAAAGTAACATTTATATTGAGCTAAAAGCATTGAAGTATGTTGGCAAATATAAAACTTCAACATAAAATTATCTTGAAAGCTTTCGGGCTTTAAGATATTCATGTATGGGGCAACAACAATAACTAAAAATAAATTATTATAGAAATTTTTTTTAAATAAGATTGCTTATAAACTCGGCAAATATTGTGATATTATATTCACAATCTATAAACTTCCAAAGTTCATTCAATTCGTTAAATTTGTTGTTCAAAAAAAAAGTTGTTTATTAGAAGCTGTTCAAAACTTAATTGTAGATATGTTTTGTGCCGAATACCCATATTAACTAAAATATTCAAATTAGATCCTGACTCGTCTAAGAACAAAAAGAAGATTGAAAAACGAAACAAGTTTTACAGCATAGTCTCAAACAGAAAATAAGTGATCGAATGTGTTAAGTACCACACGTTTTTTTTAAATATTTTTTAACTAAGACCAGCCTTTTTAATTAAACTTTATACAGTCGGAATAAACAAAATTCGGTCTTTCTGTTTTTGTTTTTTTGAAGACTGATTTGTGTTACAGCTTTATGCAGAAATATAAGTAAAATTATTCATAAATATAAGTAAAAATATTCATAAATATAAGTAAAATTATTCATAAATATAAGTAAAAATAACATAAATATAAGTAAAATTATTCATAAATATAAGTAAAAATATTCATAAATATAAGTAAAATTATTCATAAATATAAGTAAAAATATTCATAAATATAA
>SBJP01000329.1:0-17329 GCA_014805705.1 Cucumispora dikerogammari | reverse complement strand
TTAACACTCTTTTATTAATTAACTTATGGTGCAATAATTACCTATAAATAAAAGTATAATGGGAATAATTGTATAAGAAGTTCCCCCTGTTTTTATAGCCCTTATTGTTTCATCGAATTTATACAATACGCCTCATTTTTTTCCCTTTTTATGTTGAATTGTTAGTTTTTTCTACTCTGAAAAATTTTTAATTATATTTTTCTACGACTTGGCTTTATCGATTCGCAAAGTTAACATCAGCTGATCTGAGGCTTGTTAATATTTATATTTATATCTAATATTACATCACTTAAAATATTGATTTTGCTGAAAAATATTGTCTAATCTGTTTTCATCTCTGCTTATATTATTAGTTTAATTGAGGAACATATTTTTTTAATAGTTTTATAGATATAAGCTCAAGTTTTCTATTAAATAACTTTATATGACACATGGGAAGGTTTGATTATAATATAAACAGCTCAATACGATACATTATAAAAGAACCAAAGCGGGTTTTAATCATTACAGAAAAGACCCCGTTTAAAATATTAGGTTTTATATTTATTAATCTATACAGGTGTTTATATTTAATATAGAAATAACAAATGAAAATTAATTAAATCAAGATTTTTTAGAAAAAACGCATATTGTTTTTTTTCTTTAAAGAAACTGACTTTTTATAATTTATTTGAATTTAAAATATAGATTAGAAAATCTGTACAAATAACTAAAACGAAAAAAATATTAGTATTTGCATAGTGTTTTTCATTATAATCTTAATTAAGTAGCATACACTATAATATTATTAAAGTAAGTTACACTATAATTTAATTAAACGAATATATTTAAGTAAAAACTAACACACTATAAAGTATTTTTTTTATTAAAACGATGTAAACACACAAATTAATGACGTTCAGCTTCAAAAAATGAACTAAAACGAACGTTCCACTAAATTTAATGAAAAATATATACAGTGAGAAAACGACAAGCAAGATTTACTAGTGTTGCTCTTAACAAACCAAGACTAGTAAACAAAACAACAATTTAGTTACTAATTGCAATTAAAAAATATTTTTGATCAATTTTTGTATTGTTTTTTTTTAATTATTTTATAATAGCAGTGTATTTAATTAAGATTACAGTGATTTAAGATACTAGACTAGTACCCTGATTTTAACTACAGAGTTTATCAATTAAATTTTCAATAAATAAAGTTTTTCGATTTATCGACATTTTTTTATATAAACGGTTAACTGACATCACAGTTAAAACACTTATATAACTAACTAATAAAAATCCAATTTTTTCCGTAATATAAAAAACAATAATTAAACATAGGGTTTAAGACTCAAAAAAAGATAAACATGTTGAACGTCAAGATTAAAACTTTTTTCGTAATATAAAAAACAATGAAAACTAGAAAAAAAATTTAGTAAAAAACAATGAAAACTAAAAAAAAATTTAGTAAAAAACAATAAAAACTAGAAAAAAAATTTAGTAAAAAACAATGAAAACTAGAAAAAAAATTTAGTAAAAAACACGAAAAAACGACAATAAAAATTCTTATAAACAGTAACGTTTATTTATAATAACGTTCGAATACAAAACGCAACTATTTATATTTCGTTAAAAACACTGCTTGATCGATAATTATTGATTTTTGACGGCTTGTTTTTCGATAAAAGTATAAATGTAACATTTGGCAACTTTACGTTTATACTTTTTAAAAGAATATTCGCTTTGTTTGAGTTATCGTACGTCAGAGTCTTATTTTGTTGAGTATTTTTAGATAGTAATATAGTTTGACATATAGATTTTTGTTGAAAATCTTGTTTAAAAAGTCGTATATTTTCGTTTTTTTCTGTATTTTCTTCACTTTTATGATTTTTTGACAAGTTAGAAAATAAAAACAAGTTTTTTTTTATAGAAGAACTTTTATGTTTTAGCGCGTTAAGTTAAAATACAGTTTTTATAATTGTGTGTCTAAGAAAAAGTTCTAAAATCAGGAATTAAAAAAACGAGAAATATCATCGTTAGACATGTTTGTATACTTTACTGAAAATAAGCTCTTTAATTTAGTTCTTTGTATCGGAACAAGTTTTGATTTCATTTTGTGCTTCTTTATACAGATACGAATATATATTAATAAAGTTAGGTTTTTATAGAATGATAAATATACAAAAAGAAACTAAAAGACAATTAAAAACAGACTTTATCAAATATTTTCAAAAAATTTTTTTAATTGATTAAATACTCGAAAAAAAAACTGAGTATTTTTGAAAAAACCTGCTCTTGTTGCAACAGGTGCTGGGTAAAAAGATAATCGAAGATATGTTTTAAGAAATATAATAAACAAAAAAAATAACTGAATATAAAACGAGAATTAAAGCGAAATATGAATTCAAGCGAAATATGAATTCAAAACTAGAAAATTAAGGTTTTTATATAATAAAAAATTGAAGAAGTTGAAAACTTGACACTTTATTTTAAAAGAATTTAAAACTTCAAGTAATAATATTAGATACGTTGTCTAATTATATTCCGTATGCAATGTTTTAACGTAAAACATAGAAATAACATAAGCATTTTAAACACGACTAAAATATAAAAAATATTAACAGAATATTAGAAAAAAAAATATAAAAGCCCCCTTTTATTGATTTACGATGTCTTGGACGTAACCCCAGAATTTAAAGTTTCCCTTATCCTCGTCAATTTCATTTTTGAATTGCCCCTTGACGTAAACAGGTTCTTTTAAATCGCTTTTTTTTGTTCCCCCTTTTAACATATTAAATATTTCTCCCAAGCCAACATCATTATCCTCTTCAGAAACCTTTGCTCTTTTCGCATACTTCATTTTTTGTACTTTTAGAACTGGAGGTTTTTCTTTTTGTGTATTAAGAAGATCCTCTTCATTTTGTATATCAACAGATTTTTCTGACATAGCCGGTTGGTCTAAAGAAACGTAATTGCCCGAATTGTCGGTTTTTAAAGTGTTTTTTGCTGATTTAGACTCTTTTTCTTTTGCTTTTTCAAGTTCTTTGACTTCCTTCTCTTGTTTTTTTATGATCTTCTGTTGTTGTTTCGTCATTTCTTCTAATTCCTTATCTAACTTTTTCTGTTCTTCCGCCTCTTTTTCTTTTTTCTTGTCTTGTTTGTCTTTATCAACGGATTGAGGTTCTTTTTTTTCAGAACCAGAAGGTAACTGATCTTCGGTTTCTTTCTTTTTGTTTTCTTTCTCTTTCTTCTTTTCTTTCTGTTCTTCTTCCTTTTTCTTCTTTTCCTTTTCTTTTTTCTTTTCCTCTTCTTTTTTCTTTTCGTCTTCTTTTTTCTTTTCCTCTTCTTTTTTCTTTTTATCTTCTTCCTTCTTTTCGTTGTTCTTAGGTACGTCAGATTTTTTATCAGATTCTTGGTTTTTCTTATCTTCCTTTTGTTTATCCTTTTTTTCCTTCTCTTTCTTTTCCTTCTCCTTTTTTTCCTTTTCCTTTTCCTTTTCCTTCTCCTTTTTTTCCTTCTCTTTCTTTTCCTTCTCCTTTTTTTCCTTCTCTTTTTTTTCCTTCTCCTTTTTTTCCTTTTCCTTTTCCTTTTTTTCCTTCTCTTTCTCTTTTTGTTCCTTTTCCTTTTCCTTCTCTTTCTCTTTTTGTTCCTTTTCTTTCTCTTCGGATTCAGTACCTTTGTCCTTCTTTTTGTCTTCACCTGGCAGCTTCATTACATCATCTTTTTCTTTCTTTTCTTTTTCAGCCAACTCTTTCTCGTCTTCCTTACCGGAGTTTTCTTTTTTTCCTTCTTCTTTTTGTTTCTTGATCTTATCCTGCTCTTCTCTGTGTTTTCTATCAGCCTCTTCTTTCATTTTCTTTTTTTGTATTTCATACTCTTGTTTCTTTATTTTTTGAGCGGCTTTGTTTTCTTCTATCTCTTTTTTGAACTTTTCTTCTTGTTTTTTCATATCCTCTTCTTGCTTTTTAAGCTTCTCTTCTTGTTGTTTTTTAGATACTTCAAGTTTTTTCTTAACTTCATCTTCTTTTTTCTTTATATCCCGCTCCAGCTTTAAGCTTTTGGCTTCGGTTTTCACGGCAAGTTCTTCATTTCTTATCTTCTCTTCGGCTTTGTTTTCTTTTTCTAATATCTTAACTTCTTTTTTATTTAGTTCTTTGTTGATTTTCGCTTTGTCTTCTATCTTCGTTTTTTGAAATTCTTGTTGTTGTTCCTCAAGTTTTTCATTATATTCCTTTTGAATCTGTTTATTTTCGTCCTGCAGTTTCTTTATTGTTTCTTGATATTTTTTATCGTCTTCGTTCTGTCCACCAGAATTCATAAAAACATCTTCATCTTTTTTAGAAGCCACGGGCATGTTTTTTCTTATTGATCTTGCTTCTTCTTGATTTTTCGAATCTTCATCGGGTGTATTTTCTATATTTTGCTTCTTTTTCGAATTGATTTTCGCCGTTTTAAAAATTTTCTCAAAGCTATCGTTTTTATCAGTACCTTCTCTCTCTATTACAATAGGAATATTGTTTTTATTTATTTCATTTTGACTCGTACGTACATCGATTTTTTGGGCTCTTTTATTCTTGTAATCTTTTTCGGAACTTGACTCTGTTTCAGCTATTGTTAGAGTTTTTATTTTCAAAACTATCGATTTACCGTTTTTATTTGTATTACCGCTAATATATTTTTTATTGTAGCCTTTAAATTCGTTTTTGTTTACTTGTGTTTCTTTTTCTGAATAAGCTTGAGAGTCAGTGTTTAAAATCGAATCTGAAACAAGTTTTGATTTATCGGGTTTTTTTGTGTCTGTGGTTTCTTGCTTCTTATCACTCGAATCTAACGATTTTTTATCGTCTGTCTTTTTCGAAGAAGAAATGGCTTTTTTATCAACGGGTTTGCTCGTTGATGTTGATGTTTTTTGATTATCTGTTTTGCTTCCTGTTGAAGATGATTTGTTGTTGCTTGATTTGGCGGGAGATGCTGTTGGCTCGGTTTTTTTTTCTCCTCCTGTTTTCTCGCAATCTTCTTTACACTCTTCTATTTTACTTTTTCCCGGGGCTTGGGAAATAGTTTTAGATTTATCATCGGGCTTTTTTTCAGGAGGCTCATTGGTTTTGCTTCCAGTCTTTTTTTCAGGAGACTCATTGGTTTTGCTTCCAGTCTTTTTTTCAGGCTTTTCATCAGGTTTTTTTGTTTTTGTGTCTTCTTTTTTTGAACTTTTGTCAGATGTTTTTGATGTTTCGCTATCAGTCTTTGATGGTTCTGATTTTTTAGGTTCAGATAATGTATCCTTAGTTCCTGTTTTTATGTTTATAAAATTATCAATTTCTTCTTTTAGTTTATCCACATCCATATTTGTATAAATTACAACATCGTTTTTATCGGCAGTTAAATCATCTGAGGGCTTAATAGATGAAGTGTTTTCCGATATTTGGTCTGCTGATATTAAGTTTTCATCTATAGAATTTGACCCATTAGAGTCGGTAGAAATAGATTTTATAAAATTTTCTTTCGGGTCTGAAGTTGTTTCTGAAACGATATCATCGTTTGTAACTAGATTGTTTTGAATGTCAGGTAACTCTAATTTGAATATATTGCTGGTGCTGCAAGTGATTGAATATAGTATCTGTAAAAGCAATGGCATGAGAGTGATTATATTTATTCAACTTTTATTATACGGAAAGATCTGATTCTTCAGATCTTTGATGTTGTTTTGATTTTATGATGTTTTTTTAATAACAAAAAAAATTATTTATAAACACTAGGTTTTATAATAACTTTTCTAGATATTTGTAAAGTTTATAGCAGAGTTTATGTTTATTGATTGAGAAAAAAGATAATATGATATGTATATAATGAAAATAGAGTTTATTTAAGAAAAAAAATTTATAAAACCGAAATACTTTTATTTAAATGAAAACGTTATACATTTCTGGATTTAACACGTGTAAGTATAACAGGGATTACTACATATTCCTTCATCACAACAATCTGGCTTACATCCATCGCCTTCATCTACAACCACGGTTTTATTAATTGTAATTATTTCATCTTCCGGCTCTTCACACAGGGTTTTTGTTGGTTTTAGCAAAGGCATTGTTCGTGTAACAGTGAGGGGTGGTGATTCAACAGTTTTTGTAACTACTTCGGGCTCTATTGTGACTGTTTCCCTTATTATCTCAGGTTCTTTCTCTACTGTCATCGTTACAACCGATTTAACTGTTTCAGTAACTAAATTCGTTTCATATTCTGTTTGAGTCGCAGTGATGGTTTTTTCTATTATTTCGGGTTCAATCCTTTCAGGGACAACAGAGGGAGAAGGTGGAGTGCAATTCTGAAGACATTTTTTGATCTTTTTAGGTAAAGCGGGTTGATAGTATTTTTCTTCTACTTCTATTAATTCATACAGATCACAGCATTCTGAATCTTCGGGGGGAGGGGTCGTATTTTCTGATTCAATTTTAGGGGGAGGAGAATGTTTTGTCACAGATTTGCGTTTTTGTTCAGGTGTTGGTTTCGGCGCGGGCGAAGGTGTAATTGATTTTAGAGCTGGTTTACTAGGTTCTGGTTTACTAGGTTCTGGTTGTTTTGGTGCAGGTTTTGATGTTTTTTGAGTTGGTTCAGGGGGATTACCAGTAGATTTAACAGAACTCGGAGGATCTGTCGTTGTTTTAACAGATTCAAGTGGTTTGGTCTGTGTGGATGGTTTGGTCGCCGGTGTTGGAGTTACAGATCTGGCTTTCGGTGCTGCTGTTTCGGCTGATTGTTCAATTGGTTTAGGTGTTTGTTGTACTTTTTTTGTCGCTTGTTCAACTGATTTGGGCGTAGGTGGTGTATAATTTGATTCTCCTGTGTTGGCTTTAGATTCAGATTTTACCGCTGAAGTCGAAGTTGATTCGGAAGAAGGCAATGGGGAACCACTTGGCTGAGGGGTAGCTGGTACTTCGGGTTGAACCGGAGCTGTTGACGCTGTTCCTTTAGGATCCGAAGATGCGGTCGATGTAGATCCTGACGATGTCGCTGCTGTAGTTTCAGAAGATACATCGGCTGACGAAGCAATAGCCGTTTCAGAAGATACATTTGGTTGTGCTGTAGAAGACTCATTTGATGTTGATGATATAGCGGTGTCACCCGTGGTAGATCCTGATATGGAACTATTGGACACCGATCCAGCTGCAGCATCTGAAGAAGAGCTCGCTTGCGTAGTTTGTGCGCTAGAAACTGATGTATCAGATCCGCTTGAAGCCGAGTCAGCTGAGGAAGCGCTCGATTCTACAGCTACACCAGCGGATGTGGCAATTTTATCAATCGAAGCTGCCTGACTCTCTGCTTTAGCATCATCGACAGAAACATCTTGAACCAAACCAGTTGCGGTAACTTTCCCATAAGTATGCATCTCTTCCTTACCACATCCACAATCCTTTCCTTCAAACATACCCGTTTCATCAACCAATTTCCCGTCTTTTTCTTCGAACTTTATTTTCCCTGAAGTATCAGTATAACACCCACAATCCGTATCAAATCTCACAACTACGTTATCGATTTTTTCACAATCGGCACATTCCGCAAATGCTTGTTTGACTTCTTCTTTATTTTTTGTGCACATGGTATCTATCTTCACAGTTTTTTCTATTGCTTCAGCGCTGTCGGGTGCGAAAGCGTTTGGTGCAATTGATATCGAAGATGAAAGAGATGTTTTTAGTTCAGTTGAAGAAGTTTCTTGAGGCGAGACTGTTTCTTCTGGAGTTTCTTTAGTTTCGGGTAAACCAGTCTGGGAAACTTGATCGGCTTCAGCTGTACCACTTGATTGTACAATCGTGTTTTCTGCTTCAGCCGAAACTTGTTTCTCAGTGTTTTTTTCAATATTTGTTTCTTGTCCGGTTTTATTTATTATATTTTCTGTTTCTTTTGTTTTTTGATTTTCTGAACCAGCTTGACCTTCTATTTCCTTGTTTATGTTCAATGAAGCGTCTTTTTGTTCAGATTCTGTTTTTTCTTCAAAGCCTTTCTGTTCCACAGTCGATACATTCTTTTCTACTTCCATCTCTGCTTTCTTGTTTTCGGGTATCTGTTTTGTAATATTTTCTTTATCCCCAGCTGCCCCAGCTTTATTTTGTTTTACGTCCTTCTCTAGTTTATTTTTATCACTGTCTTTAGTCTGTCTCAAAGTCTTGTCTTTGATTTCATCATCTTTCTTTTTTTCATTTCCGGGCTTTGTCTTGTCAGTCGTATCTTTGTCTTTGTCTAACACTTTTTTATTTTTACCTGTGTATTTCATATCTTTTTGTTCTTCTGCCTTGTTGTCCTTTCCTTCTGTTGTTTTATCTTTTTTATCGTCTTCCTTCTTTGTCTTTTCAGTCTTATCGTCTTTCTTATCTTTATTTTTATCTTCTTCTTTATCTTTACCTGGTTCCTTTTTGTCTTCTTCCTTCTTTTCTTTCTCTTTACTTTTATCGTCTTTTATGCTTTTACTTTTATCTGAATCTTTCTTTTCTTTACCTGAACCTTCTTTTTTCTCTTTCTCTTTTTGTTCTTTATCTTTACTTCTTTCGTCTTTCTCTCCTTTATTCTTATCTTGTTTCTTATCCTTCTCCTTAGTTTTGTCATCTTTATTTCCCTTCTCTTTGCTCTTATCATCTTTACTCTTCTCGTCTTTCTTATCTTTATTCTTATCATCTTTCTTTTCTTTATCTTTAACTTCTTTCTTGTCTTTACTTTTGTCCACTTGCTTTTCTTTCTCCTTCTCGTTTTTTTTCTCTTTATCCTTCTTGTCTTTTTTCTCTTTCTCTGTCTTCTTTTCTTTTTCCTTATTCTTTTCTTTTTCCTTATTCTTTTCTTTTTCCTTATTCTTTTCTGTTTCCTTGCTCTTGTCTTTCTCCTTGCTCTTGTCTTTCTCCTTGCTCTTGTCTTTCTCCTTATTCTTGTCTTTCTCCTTATTCTTGTCTTTCTCCTTTTTCTTTTCTGTTTCCTTGCTCTTGTCTTTCTCCTTTTTCTTTTCTGTTTCCTTGCCCTTGTCTTTACCTGGACTCTTATCGTCTTTCTTTTCTTTATCTTTCGCGGCCTTGTCTTTATCTTTCTTATCCTTATCTTTACTCTTGTCATCTTTCTTTTCATCTGGCTTCTTGTCTTTATTTTTCTTTTCCTCAGGTTTTTTCTCTTCTTTCTTTGGCTTTTCATTCTTTTCTTCAGGTTTTTTCTCCTCTTTCTTAGGTTTATCTTCTTTCTTCTCGCCACCTTTAGGTGATTCACCACCGGGGGGAGGCGCAGCATACTCCGCTAATTCATCTTGCCCGAACAAAGCTTTTTCTCTTTTAGTAAATATCGTGTTGTCTCTGGTGTTTTTATTTACAGTATCCGATGAAATTGGGTCTTTACCTTCTCTCTCAACTATACCATCCTCTTTGAACAAAGCTTTTTCTTTTTTTGTAAATATCGTGTCGTCTCTGGTGTTTCTGCTTACAGTATCCAATGAAACTGAATCTTTACCTTCACTCTCAACTATACTGCCCTGTTTCTTAACTCCAACCTCAGATGATGTCTCTTTATCTTTCTTCTTCATTGCATCATCTTTACCTTCTATATGTTTATTATCAGATTTGCCGTCAGGTTCACTTTCAGAATTAACACTCATGTTTACCTTATCACTTGTATTATTTAAAGTATTAGACGGATTTTTCAACTTATCATGACTTTCAACATCATTTAAATATTTAACCAATTCCTTAAACCCATTACGTTTTAAGTCACTTAATGAAGTCTGTAATGTTCCGTTACTATTGATTCTTATTTTTGTATTTATTACTTTTATTATATTTAGAAAATCTGTTAGAGCTAATAACATGAAAGAATGTTTGTTTGTTAATTGTTTCTTTTGTAAATCAAATGATCAGTGTTTTGATTTTCATTATTGATATATTGTTTTGATTTTATTATTTGTTTTGATTATAAACTGTGTGATTTATCAGAAAATCTTCATGGTTTGTTTATATTATATATTTTACTTATATAATTATATAATCATATATAAATAAACTAACCGAAATTATTATGGGGGACTAGCTCAATTGGTAGAGCGTCCGCTTAGCGTGCGGAAGGCACAGGGTTCGAATCCTTGGTTCTCCATATTTTTTTTATTAGATAAATTTTATTTTTTATATTATAAAATATAAATATATATATTACTCATGGGTGGTGGCATTGAAAAGGATGTAAATACAAATAATGAGCATAATAGTAATCAGAATATAAAGTCTATAACCAATACCCAGAATCATTTACTTAATAATCTTGATTTTGATAATTTATTATCAACGGCCAGCGTAAAAACAATGCAGGAATTAAATACAAACATAAATCAAACGGAGAAGGCAAACCCAAGCTGGTCTCGCCAACCAGCAGACGATTCAAGCTCAATCATAGAAGATATTAATGAAGATGAACTTCAAGATATTTTATCCTCCTTTTCATTACAGTGTACTTCTAGAGTGGATTTGTCATTAGAATGTAATTCTAAAGGAAATATTACGAGTCAAAAAATAAACGAAAAAAATATGGAAATTTTAGATGAAGACATCATTAGGGAACATTTAAATAAGGAAATAAATAACAAATATAGTGAAAATGTTAATATAAAAAACACAAACAGTTTACAAATAAAACTAAAACGGCTTCAAGAATTAAACGCTGCGTTACAACTCGACTTAAATAATATAAACACCAAATATATTGAGGAAGTAAATGAATTATCAAAACAACTGAAAAAAGAAAAAGATTCTTACCAAAAAATGTCTAGTTTATACGAATTTGAGAGAACGAAATGTGAAAACTATAAGGACATAATTAAACGTAAAGATGAGGAGTTAAAAATTAAAAGTGAACAAATAGTTGAAATTGGCGAATATTTGAGAATTATTTTGCATAATTGATTTTCACTGTTTTTATAGTGTAGATATGATAAGTAAGTGAAAAATTATATTTTTTTTATTTATTATAGTGTGTTATGTTATAATTTGGTGTATTTTTAAATAAGTTATTAGTGTGTTTTTCTTATACCGTAAGAGGTTTGTTTTTTTTGAAAAATATGAGTCTTAGAAAATTTTGGGTTTTTGAAAAATAGAGTTTTTGAAAATTATGTGTTTAAAATAACGAGGATTATTTGGTTCTATAAATAAAATATGCGTTTTATTTTCATATTTTTATTTTTTTTAGTACATAAGTCTATTATGATTATTATTTTAAACTTTTTTTTGATATTATTAATTAAGGTTTGATGTTTTTGTCGCATTAGATGCAATTAATAAACATTTATGTTTATTAATTGCTAGTTACGGATACAAGAAATGCTTTATAACACAAAGAACCCTTTAGTTTCTTCAATATACAAGGATAAATATTATAATATACAGTGTGTTTTTCAAACATTCACTTGTTTTATCGTAAAAAAATATATTTTTAGGTCGTCATTAAAATATTTTTCGCACATATTAGCTGCTTAAAATACTTCAAAAGGCTTTTTAACGTGAAATATAATTTTTATATAACTATAAAAGACTTAAAATATACTAAAAAAGATAAGAAAGTTCAACCGTTTGATCATAATATTTTTCTTTAAGCTCAAAAAACGAATTACAGAGATTTTTTTTTGATTCTTTTTCTGTTTTTTCTGAATTGTAATATCAGTTCTGTAAATATACAACAAAGAAGTAACTGAGTGCTATATTATGTTTAAGTTTTTAAGAGTGACAAATCTTGAATTTTTAACGTCACTATAGATCAGTAAAATTCCAATCTTTTATTTACCTAAAGACCAATAATGTAAGTATAAAATTATATTTTTTTATACACAAAAGTCATTTGAACTGACAATAATTTACACTATATACTTTTTTGGTGAAATTTTTATTTATTGTATTTTAGGGAAAATGTACATAATAGAAAAAAATGGGGCGAAATATACAAAACAGAAAATCTTTTTAATATAGAAAACAAAAAGGTTTTCGGAACGTACATTCTCTTGTATAAGTTCATTAAGCAGGTTCACACTAAAACATAATTATTAAATTTATATACAAAATATTTAATTTTTTATTATTAAGCAGTGTAAAAACTCGCGTATTAGTGTATTAGTGACTCTCGTTCTCGAAATAATGAATAAAAAACCTACTAACACTTATCAATTAAAAAAATTGTTTTAAAAAATATTTGAAGCAGTCAGGGATGTTTTTTCTGCTATTCACCACAATAGTAAATTGGTTCTGACAATATTTTGTTTTTTTAGGGTAAATGAACGTGATTTTTAGTTTTTTTACTTAAATATAGTTTTCTTAAATATTTTATATTTTAAATTTATCTAATTAAATTATATTGATGACTAAAATGTATATGAACCGAAAAACGTTTTATTTTATACATTAAAAAAAAAGCGATTTTTTACATTTCGCACTTTTCTTCTTCTATTTTGTACAATACCCTCATATATTAGTCATTATCTAGTATGTTTTTTTTTAACTTAATTTGTCTTTTTATATATAAAATATAAATGAGATACGATATATTTTTATATAGAATACGATGAAACTGACGTAATTATTTTATTTTTTAAAAAAAATTGTGTAAAATAAGAAAGTCACTAAATAATCATAGAGATGTTAATTAATAGATTATAATATACGTCAAATTAAAACATACAAGAAAACATAATATATTAAAAGAGAGCAAAGCAATGAAATAAAAAGTTAATATTTTCAAAACAAGATCACTAAAAACGTTATGGTGTTTAAATACATATATCCCACACAATAAAAAAACTACAATACGTATTTGTCTTTCAATGTAATAAAGCAAAAAAAAAGCGATGTCTGATAAACAATACAAAAAACGAAAAAGTAAGACACAGCAATAATTTATCAAAATATAAAGAGTAAAATCAAAACTAATTTAAACTAAAAATCTTTTTATCTTTATATAATTTTTTTTGAGTTTTTATAGGTAATAGAAGTTTTACTTTATAAGGATTTTTTTGTTAAAGAGAAGGGTCTTCATAAAGCGCTGCTTTATAAAAATACAGATCGAAAAACTACGGGAATTTCCTAGAAAAAGCTTCACTTATAGAATATTCTGTACTTTCACGCTTATAAATTTAATATGTCATTCTAATACATTCGTTTTTTTTAGTTTTCAACCTTTTTCGTTAATATACAATGTGAAATTGTTTTACATTAAATAATTTCAAGTGTTTTAATACAAGAATGGTTGTTTTCAGCCAGCTTTTTTCTTTGTTAATGGTATAGATGTGATTTGATATGTGCCTCGTGTTATTATTTTTATTTGTATGCGTAAAAAAAATTTTGATATATTATGCAGCCGTTAAGATCCGAGAGCCTCGTATTACTTGGGTTACTCTTAGTTGTTGGTGTTGTTTTTTGAATAAAATCGTTATTTACTTTTTTTTTACAGTTTACTACTCATATATGCAACATCAAAAATACTATATTTATTCGATGGGGGCTATATCATTTTCGGTCTATTACAGGCAAGTTATATTCTACTCTTCTAGAACACTTTATAATATTTTTTTTTGTGTTTTTTATACGCGGAAACAACTGCGAATATTTAGATTTTATTAAAGTTATGTTTTTTTTATAAATATACTCAATTTTTTTATAAGTTTGATATAAAGAGTTTAATATTTTATGAAGAGCAAACACGATGGAAAAATGGTATGATAACGTTCTTAATCAGTTTTAAAGTTGTGTAGTTGATATCAAAAACATGTATAACAGTATTAAATAAATATATATAGTTGTTTTATTTAGAGTGAGTGAAGTAACTCATCATGTGTTCATAAAATCAAAAATAAAGAAAACAATTTGTTATCCTTGAAAGCATTTTTCAAAGAAGTATTTAAACATATATTTTTTCAAAAAAAATAAATAACATTGGAAATTAAGAGTTTCAAAAACCTATTTTTTTTATATTATATGTATTTTTTGATTTTATAGAACTAAAACATAAGAATAAAGTTTTCATGTTTTTTGGTATTTTTTTATCTATGCGTGTTTTTATCAAATTTTTTTTTTTAAATTCTATCATTTTTTTCTAAATTCTTCAATATTTTCAGTATTTTTTTTAAATTATTATATTTTTTGTATTTTATATTTTTCGTATTTAACAGCTTCGAATATTTTTCATATTTGAATCTTTATTCTTTCTTTCGATTTCATGTTTAAAAATTCAAACACGTGTTTTAATTTTTTATTATCTTACGTCAGTCTTGTGTTTTAATGATCAAATAGTTGAACGGAAAACTATTGACTTTATTAAATACAAATTCTGATTGTTTTTCAATTAATAACATGTTCGTTAATTAAAAAACGTTTGTTTCAAAAAAACAAGCTTCCGTATATAAGTTTTAGCCACTTTTAAAGCAACAATATTGTAGTGTTTGTTTGATATTACAAGGAAGTTTTTTTTAAAACCCGCTTGTTTTCTGTCTGTTTTTTAATATCTATATAGGGAACATATCGTCAAATATTTGGCGATATATAAGACATCAATGATCGTTTTAAAAAACAAAAATAAGAATTTTAATTTAATTATTACACAGGTATACAAATATAAGATGAACAACTACATCTGTGTTAAATATGTGCTCATAAAACAAAACGGCACTTATTATTGCTGTTTAATTAAAAGGCCTGTAGACTCAAGATCGACCTATAGTTAGGGTTGCTTCTCTATAAACGACTATACAAACAATAAAGCGATTAATATATTTTTAGTGAAAAAGAGAAACGTGATGTGCAACCACGTTTGATAATAAAAGCAGTAATTAAATGAGCTGAAAAACACAGTAAGATTTTTAAAATATATCACTTATGAGAAAAGAACTCGCGAAAAAATATTTTAATTTTGACAAAGTAAAAATCTTTTTCGACAAATTAAAAGACACGTGTTACAAATGTTAAATATGCAACATAACGAATAACAAGTTTGTCGAAAAAGCGTTTTAATTTATAATTGGTAATAAATGTTACACCCCAAGCACCCCCCTCTCCCCTCATTAAAGAAATAACTATATTAAATAAATAAAAAAAAAGAGCCTCTACCCAGTATCGAGCAGCCCTTCTATAGACTACTGCTATATAAGATAACAGCTAAGCTACGTGGCTATAATGTTACTATATATAATCTACAAATAACGAAACGAACGAACGAACGAACGAAACGAAACGAACGAAACGAACGAAACGAACGAACGAACGAAACGAACGAACGAACGAAACGAAACGAAACGAACGAACGAAACGAACGAACGAACGAACGAAACGAAACGAAACGAAACGAAACGAAACGAAACGAACGAAGAAACGAACGAAGAAACGAACGAAGAAACGAACGAACGAAACGAACGGAACGAAACGAAACGAAACGAAACGAAGCGAAGCGAAACGAACGGAACAAAACGAAACGAACGGAACAAAACGAAACGAAACGAACGGAACAAAACGAAACGAAACGAACGAACGAATTAAAAAACGAACGAAACGAAACGAAAAAAAAATATTAGTAAAGTTATAATAAAAATACTATAATAAAATTATAGTGGGGGAGGATGTTTTTGGCGTGGGGGGAATGTCTGTGGGGTGTGACAATAATTAAACACAATGATATGATATTATAAATTTTAAAAGTAACGGATGAATAAAGAGTTTGATAAAAAACCATAAGATATTCTTTTAGAAAACCAAAGCGCACAAAATATAAATATAAGTTCGAAAATATTATTTATTGTTATAATACAACTTATCACCAAGATATAAAAGTCACTTTAACAGAAGATTTGAAAAGTTTTCACAAAAAGAAAAACAGTTACAAACAAGAAACATAATTTATTTTATATTAAGGCAGAATTATTATAATTTCAAAACATGAAAACAAAACACAAAACACAAAAATAAAAATTTTTTAAAAAAAACGAATATTTGAGTTTTGCGAAAGCGACACATATTTGATTAAATATGATAAAAGTAAAATGTGTAAAAATCTATATCACGATATTAAACGTTTGTTAACCAAAACATCAAATAAGGTGCATTAGAAATTAAATCGAAAATATGATGCATTTAATACGAAGCATCTGAAAAAAGATACAAAAATATATTGTTTTAAGCCCGATGAAAAGAAAAAAATAACAACAAGAAAATATAAAAAATTTAATGAAGACGAACAATAATTAATATGGTATGTATAACGAACAAAAAGGTGTTTTTTTAAATAAATCCTCTTTTACATATGAACTATATGTTTTCATTATTTTCGACATCGCCATTAAAAAATTTTAAAAGCTTTTCTATAAACAAACGGGAGTGTATTTAACTAAATATTTATGAGTTTAAGACAGATAAAGGTGTCTTTTCCCAATAATATAAAAAGCTTTTTTTTTAACCTGTTCTTATCTAATACTTTTTATAGTTTTCTAGCGAAAAAAGTAAATAAAAAAAATCATCTCCTTCTGAGGCTACAAGTACTAAAAAAATTATAGAATCAGAAGTAAAAAAGTTTTTCGAAGCAATGTTTTACACGAGGGTAGTTATATTACTCGATATAACAGATTGCTGTGTCAGGTAAGAAAGGGGGGGTGTAGGAAACATTATGAGATTTTCTACAAGTTGACAAAAAAAACTAGAGAGATATTGAAAATAAATGTAAAAAACAGAAACTACGCCAATAACAGACGAACGGAGAAGATATTTAGAGCTTAAAAATATTTATTTTTCAAATAAAACAACTTGACATAAAAAACACTTCGTTGACCCTGAAACCCATCTATCTATACATACGAAAAATTGAATGTATATTGAGTAAAAAGAAACGATGTGTAAGGAACAACTGAAAGAACATCCGCAAGAACTTAAAAAAATTTATTTTAGAGTATAAATTTAAAAAGTTTTAAAAAAACTTTTTGACGGATTAGTAAACACTATTTCAAGAATAATCGCGTTTTAATAAACACTTTTTAATCTTTATTTATAAGCAAAAAAAAAAAGAAAAAACGCTCAAAGCATCTTCAGTCAAATAATATTATCTGTAAAGCGGG
The DNA here is from genome assembly GCA_014805705.1 of Cucumispora dikerogammari. Classification (NCBI taxonomy): domain Eukaryota; kingdom Fungi; phylum Microsporidia; genus Cucumispora; species Cucumispora dikerogammari. Next base: position 258 of record SBJP01000329.1, on the reverse strand, counting down.
CTGAAACGGGTAACATAGAAGTAGATATTTGAAAGTAGGAAACTTGAACAGTCAACCCCGCAAAACCAGTCTAAAAAACAATTTGAAGTTTAATTATGAAAAAACAGAATCTAAAAAACCGGCTTTTAACTTCGAATTTAAAAAACTAACTTTAATTTGACATCTAAAAACGATTCCAATAAATCGAAGCTGTAAAACGACAGTACAAATATAAACCTTATTTTGTTTTTAAATACAAGTGACAACAAAACGATTTTA
>SBJP01000328.1:0-17376 GCA_014805705.1 Cucumispora dikerogammari | reverse complement strand
TTTTTTGGAAATGTTTTGTTTAATGACTGCCTTTTTATCTAATATACCTTGATATTTTCTTAAATCATCTATGTTTATAATAGACTGTCTTTCGCTTATTTTTGGTTTTACTATATTATCGGATATTTTTGAAACATCTTCTTCTTGGACTAAAGACAGATCGCAAGATAAAGCTGCCTTTTTCATAATTGAAGGATCAATTATTGTTAGCCTTCTTTTTAAACCACTTTTTGTTTTTTCAGGGATTAGATTGTTTTTCTGTTCTATAATTAATTCTGTTTTTTGTTCAGTCGATATTGATTCTTTTTTTGAATCAAGGTTTTTATTTTTGACTGACTGGGGTTCGTCTGATAAAATATTTTCTTTCATAAGTCTGGGGCAGATTATTGTGACCCTTTTGTTTCTACTTTTTCTTGAAATAGTATCATTGTTTTCTGTTTTACGACCTGTGATTGTTTGTGGTTTTAAAATTCCGTTATGTGTATTTTTCTCTTTTTTTTGTTTAACCTGGTGTTTCTGTTGTTCTTCTTTCAAATCGCTTTTTTCAATTTTCTGATTTTCATTGATTTTTGATATCATTTTCGTTTTTGTTGTTTTTTCTGTATAATCTGCAATCGATTCAGAATGTTTTTTGAATGCTTCAAAATGCTTTTTTTGTTCGGGCAGATATTCGTTTATTATAGCTTCGTCTTCTATTCTAACGGCCTTTGGCTCTGAAACGTACTCTGTGTTATTTGCGCTGTGTTTCTTTGATAATGGTATTTGATCTGGAGTCTTCTTATTTACTTGTTTAAAAAGATGGTTGGTTTCTGTTGCCTCAGTATTAGTTTCTTTTCTGATTTCTAAGTTTTCTTTTATGTCGGATTTGCATCCTTCCGTAAGAGACCTAGAGTCATTATCAATATATTCTTGCTTATTTTTTTGTTCTGTACAGTGTTTGTGACTCATCGGGAGATCTTTATATTCCACTGTTTGAAATTTGAGTTTTTGTTTATCAGATATAACATTCTTCTCTTCAGTTGCGTTATTTTTCAGAACTAACCTACTTTCTTTTTCAACCAACTTCTTTTCTTGTACAACAGCCAGCGTCTTTTTTTCAACAAGCTCACTTGCATTTGCATCACTAGTTTTCTTTTTTGCTTTTTGAATGTTTTCAGAAACTTCAGATATATCAGTTTCTTGCTCAATTATTATAATTTTCTTTGAAGCGTTTGTTTGTTCCATTGTCATATCCTTAGTGTCAACAGGTGTTAGCTTAAAATCGGAAGTTTTTAGAACATTATCCTCCTCTTTTAGATTTTCATTTTCTAATACCATCTCTTTTTCAAGATCAGATTTTAATTCAGATATGCTGTTCTCTTCTTTTTTAGAGAAACTCGGGTTTGTATTCAATATATTGAGCTCATTATATGTTGTCGAAGAGTTGTTATCCATGTTTTTCCAGAAGGCTAGAAGTTTTTGAAACGTTTTTCGGTTTTCAGACATGTTGTTTTTTATATATTTTCTTTATTTATAGCTTTAATTTGTTACCGCTGATTGATTTATCAGGATGTTTTTTTGTTTTTATGTTTTTGATTAAGATTTTTTAATAAAATAACCATCTTATATACTGTTTCTATATAGTGTTTTTGTTTTAAGCTGTTTGTTCTGTATTTTTTAATTAATCACTTGTATTTATTTATGTGCTCGTGTTGAAGGTTCAATTTGAAGTAAATTTTTGTTGCTTCTTATAATTTTAATTATTTTTCGAAAAAAAAGTTCATTTAATTAGTCGAAAAAACACTAAATTCTTATCTATATATTATTATATATTCTTTTGTTGTTTCTTCATTTAAAAGCCAATTGTGTTTTCTATTGTATAAGAAGAATTATAAATTAAGACAAAATACTTCTTTTTTTAATATAACTGCTATAAACATTTTTTTTCGAATAAAGAGTTTAGTCGATTATAATATATTACAATAAAACCAATAGATAGAGAAGTGTATTTCTTATTCATTAATTTTTTGTCATTATACTCAATTAAGCTCTAGGCGGTTTTAGGCTGAAAAATTTTTTAAACCTTGTTTAAAAAACAAAAAAAAGCAAGTTATCCGTTGGATAGTTTAATTTGTTGTTTAAAGAGATTTAGAATCGCTTTTGTGCTGATTATAATAATTAATTTTGCTTATATGTGTTTTAAAGTGGAAAATCTAGAGTAATAGAGATATAATAAATTATAAAAGGCGATGGGAGTTAATTTTATCTGTTTTATAATCGCTTATAGGCTAAAATTATACGAAAACAAAAAATATTTTCATTTATTTAACTCTTTTTTTCGAAATGTAAAAAACGAAAAAAAATAATACAGAAGTTCATCTGAAAAAACGAAAAACTTTCATAAGAGTTAGTAATCAAACTGGACATTTTGACTTTTTGAAATAATTTGCTATTCCATATACGTAACGATATAGAAAAAACATTCGCGTAACTCGTATCAAATTAACAACACGCTAGGTCGTTTTCAAAAGTTGTTCTTAATAAAATAATACCTTGCTTCAATTTGTTAATATAAAACGAAGGGTGGGTTTATTTATGATGTTTATATATAACCTCTCTCGACTCGTCTCTACAAACCAAACATTAAGCTAGCAGAACATATCGTGCTCGGGACGTATTCATATTATAAACTATGGAAAAACTGTAGAACTTGTTTTACATATAGTTCATTTTACAGAAATAAATAAAATAGAAAAACTTAAAAATATAAACTCAATTAAAGAAAAATTAAACTAAACCAGAGAACAAGCAAGAAAAAAGCTTTTCAGCAATTTAGAAATGTAAATATATCGCGTTGAAAAAAATTTTTCTTGCTCAACGCGTTGAATTAAAAAACGCAACAAGACACATGCTTACACTCTAAGCAGCTATACAGACACAGCAGAGATTTTTTGAGTGAATAGTAAAGCATTCTTTTTTCTCACGTATAGTAGAGAGTTTAAAGGCGAAGAAATAAATATAATATTTTTTTCTAACTTTAAAAAGCTTTCTTTTATCTGGGCTTAAAATTTAACAAAGAATAGGTATTTATAGTTCCCCCGTATCAATGTCAATAACTTTTTGTCGTTTACAGTTGATGTTTTTGTAAAATATTTACTGTCTGTTGTGTTTTAATGAAAAAAAAACAGAATCAAATTATTAAAAAGTCTTAATAAGTGTTTTGGTTTCTCTATTTTAAAACTAAAACATATTGTAACAGGCATACAAAATACGTTACAAAGTGCATAAAAAACGTTTTTCCTCTTCGAGTAGACGAGGCTTGCTTGTTTAACTTAGTAAAGGCAGCTTGAAGATGATTAAATGGACTTGGTATTTGAGAAAAAAATAAAAACGTTGTAATATTTAAATAGATTGTTAAAATGTTTGTCTCTTCACAACGTATGTACAGTAGACGAACTTCGAGTTGTTTATATATTTTTTAAAAAAGTCCCGTAGATAACAAACGAAAACAAGACGCTCGAACTTGCTGAATATTTTTATAAAAATTACATAGGCAAACATATAACCAAATAAAAATATCTTTTACTATCAAAATACGATAATGTTGAGTTAGAAGTATAAAACAGGGTAATTGATAACATCCGGAAATTTCAAATAATGACATAGTTAGCATCAAATCTTAAATAAAAAAACCACGAACTTCAGCAAACACAGAAAAACTTATCAAAAAACTGCTGAAGATTGACGAAATAGTTTTTTTTAATTGAGAGAAGTTTTAGAAATAGATATCTTTTACAATTAATTTTTGAGTAAATAAGATAGACTACATATGTTATAACAAATTACACGTTTTTACGACAACAGAGTATTTAAAGTAGCAATAGAAATCAATATATAATCCTTCGACGCTTAATATTTTTTTTTTATTAAAAAATCAAAAATATATTATACTAAGAAGAGTATTCTCTAACGAAAAAAAACCTTCTTTTTCCAAAAGGGAGATAAAAAATAAAACTAAATAAAACAGATTAGCTTTCGAGATTTCCTCGAATAAAACTTTAATAATAAGACTATTATAATTAGAAAACTGCGATAAGTTTTACAACCGTTGCTTTTCGAAAGCACCAATAATAAATCGCAGACAGCCAGTATCAAACGATTTTAGTTGTTTCTTTGTGAAATTATAAAATCAACATGTTTATAACAAATATTTTTTTATTTATGACCTTTTCGCCCAAAGTTAAAAAAAATAAAAATTTTCACCGTTTTAAGAAAAGAGTTAATAAAAATCACAAAGAAAAAATAATTATTTCGTCTAATTAAACACTTTTTTCAACCCTCGCATACTCTCAGTAATCAAAACCTTGTTTTAGTTAATCAAGTATCTTTTTTTATATCAAAAACTGCAAAAATCTCTTTTAATTAGATTTTAATAAACAATATCTGCTTTATGTAGTCGCTGTTACGATATTAGACGCAAAATTTGCGAGTAGGCGAGCTTGAGTTTTTATTTTTATATTTGTTTTTCTTTTCACCACTTTCAATGTTGGTTCATTTTCGGATACATAAACGACACCATTGCATTTGTTTACGCTGTTTAACATCAAAAAAAGAAAAATAATCATAGGAAGTCTTATTTTTTACTTAAATAAAATTCGCACAATTTAACTAAAATAAGGCTTTGCAAAGTTAAGAGTATATACAAAGAGCAAAAGTGTATAATGGCGCGAAACGTTTATTTTATCTTTGTGTTTTTTATTCATCCTTTTTTAAAAACGGAAGATTTTTTCTTTATGCTTTTTTTAAAACTTAGGCCGAAACGACCTATGATGATTTTCTTTTTTTATATCAACAGACGGTAATCCTGGTTTTATTATAAAACCTTTTTCTCTTTTTTTTTGGCTAAATATTTTAGTTTATAAAAATTTCTCTTTTCAGAAACGATTAAAACAAGTCTTCTATGTTTGAACTCGCTTTCAATCTGATCAAAAAAGCTCCCTAAGTTTGTACCTGTTAAATTTTCTTTAAAAAAACTTTTGTTTATTAACATCTATAATCGAAGTCGATTATCTTTAATCAATAAAGTGAATGGTGTTGTTTTTGTGTTTAGAAAAAACTTTAAAAATAAAAAAAAGCTGTTTGTTTTTTAAGCCAGAAAAGTCTCAGTTGTGTAATATACGCTGTTTTCGTATTTAGTGCTTTGACATAATAGTTATCAGACTTATAAAAGTCTGCTTAAGTTTTTGTTTTCTTTTTTTAAATCCAAACAAGATTTATTTGTGTGATGACAATTTTTGATAAGCTTTATTTTATAAAAGTCTGGCTTTTTATTATTTTAAAATTTTTTTCTGATTGTCCTTCATTAAAATAACCTTTATTTAAAAAATTAATATACACTTCGTTTGTTTTACAATACAATAAGTAGATTAATACATTTTTTAACGAGTATATAAAACAAGTAAGCGGTTTAAGTGTTTAATAGAAAAAACGATCAACATTTAAATTAGAGTTTCAGGGAGAACAACATATCAACTTTTATAATCTTAGTTATTTTCTCACAAGTAAATACGCGTTTATTGATCATGTGGTGTTTAACAAAAAAAAAATATATTACTTTCTTACAAAAACTAAGATTTTTATCATATGTATGGTTTGGAAATGCGTTTATTTTACGATATTTTCATTCCTAAAAAAAATATATGTGACAAAAGCAGGGTTTTGTCACTATTTTGTAGAATATTGATTAATATCTGCATCTGACAAGCACAATTAAGTTAATATCTTGACTTCCGACTCTGTTATTTATGGGAAAACTGGTTTAAATACTAGAAAAAATTTTATTGACTTCAAAACTGTATGAAAAAAAATATTTTAAACTTCTTTTTAATTTATTATAATTCAAAAAAAAAGTTTAAAAAAAATAAAACACAACTCTTTTTTTTTTCTTTTGAGCCCTTTTTACGCTTACTATCAGTGATATATATGACATAAAAAAAGATAAATTTCACAGGTGGCAAATGTAAATAGAGTAAAAGAATAGTTTTTCTTTAGTTGGCAGATGTAACTGCCAGCACAAGAACAGATGTTTTTAATTAAAAAGCGTGGCTGCCAGTAAAAAACAGATTTTTCTCAAGAGGCAGCTGTGCTGTCAGTAAAAAAAAACATGTACTTTTTTAGTATATTCCCACTATAATTTTTTATTAAGCAAATCCACTTTATCTTTAATTAAGTAACTTACATTATAATATCAATTAAACAACTTTTATTATAATTCAATTAAACAAAAAAATTTAAGTAAAAACTAAGACAATATATAATAATTATTTTATTTCTTCTTTTAAAAATGCGTAAACACAAGTATTAGTTTCGTTTATGTACTCGAAATATTACCAAAACGCACGAACCGCGAGTTTTATGAAAAAATATTCAGATGAAAAAAAAAAGGCTAGAAGTAACTAAACGCGGAGCTTTACGTCTAACGCCCAAACAATTATAATTAAAATAAAATTACGATTTTTAATCAGCAATTAAAACCGAACTTATTTAATTTGTGACTTGTTTTAAATTAAAACGTTTTACTTAATTAACTTATAATAAAAAATTTCTTAATAAAAATATAATAGAGCGAATATTAGATAAGTATCGTTTTTAATATAATTTACTTTTTGTGTTTTTTTGATATTAAATTTTTTATTTCGTGTAGTTTTTGATTTAAACTATTTTAAACGCTGTTTTTATAATATTTTCTGTGTCTTTTTTTGATTTATATTTTTTTTGGAAAATTTTTTGGTTTTAAATTCTTTTTTTTAAATTGTTTTTGACAAAGACGCTTAATTTATTCATGATGCTACTAAACTTTTTAAAAAACCGCTAATGAAAAAGCTCTAACAAAGAAAATCTTTACAAAAAAAAACACACCGCGCATTTTAATCTAATACTCTATCCAATTGTTTTCTATAATTACATGTTTTTTTTTCAAAAGCTTCTTTGTTTTACGAAAAAGTTAGATAATTTACGATCCAATGTTACGTCGTTTTGAAACTCAGTTTTATCATTTATACTTTTACTGTAAGCATGATATGTTTAAAAAAACAAATAAATAAATAAATACAATTGCAAAGATCAAAAAACTTTCTAGTTGAATGGCGCAATCTCAAACACTTTCCTACAACATATTCACGAAAAACAAAACTTAAACACGTCCCTCTTATTTTTATTGTAAATATCAGATTACACTTAAAACTAAGCCCAATGAAAGAAAACAATTGTTCGTTTAAATAAATGTGGTGTTATAAAAAATCAAATAATGATCTTAATAATAAAAATAATCAAAAAAATTTTCAAAACTGATAAGAAAATCAACTAAAGAATCAATTTATTTTATCAGAAATAGATTTAAATCAATACCTGTCTCATTTAAAAAGACTAAATAATCACATTTTTAGACATGCAACCACTTTTTTTTTTAAATATATTGTATAAAAATGAAACTACACGTGTTCCAATTAAATACATTTTAAATGAACAACCGAGATATCAAACAGCTGTTTTAACAACTGACTTTAATTTAAAAACAAACAAATATTTATTCTGTTCTAAAGACCTAAGTTCTCTGAATGAACTTGAGACTAATAATAACGATACAGTTTTGGGAATTATAACTAATAAGGCATCTAAATATAACCAATTATTTAAAACTAACCATATTGTGACAAAAACACAATCGGACAATAAACAAAGCGACAATCCTAATCTTTCCTATGTTAAGAATTATGCCAATCTAGAAAAAAAATTAAATATTCCCATTATTATTTTAGAAAAAAAATACTTAAAATTTTTAAAAAAATTTTTAAAAAACAACAACGCTCTTATTTCAATAGAAGTTATTAATTTTAAAAAGAAGTTTTCACTCTTTATGTCCTTTTTAATCGAAACTCCACAGGTTATGTTTTTTGGTCTTATTTTTGTCGTCATGTTAAAAATTATGCCAATGTTAGATCGAAAAATATTAATGCGCAACGCATTAAGAAGAAACACAATAAGAAACATAACAATAAAAGGCGAAAGTTGCAGTATTTGTTTGCAAGAGTATAAAATAGATGATATCGTAGGAGAAACAGTTTGTAAACATAAATACCACAAGGAGTGTTTTATTGGTTGGGCTGAGAGGGCAGACTTTTGTCCAATCTGTAAAAAGAATATTTTTAAGAAAAGGATGTCCGCAGAAAGGAGAATACAAGCTTTTCCTTTTCCGTATTAATATTATGCTATTTATAACTAATATTAAATAGTTTTTCAAAGAATACATATTCTTTTTTATATTAAAATGGAAAATTGATGAAATTATCATATTTATTTAAAACATCATTCGTTTCAACTCCTTTAATAACTCAATTGACAGCGAGATGTTCTCTTCATACTCCTTTAAGACTGCATTATAACTCTTAATTACCACTAAATAGTTTCCAGGAGTTTTGTTTTCACTCTCTCTATTGTCATCTGTTAGTTTATCTTCTGCTGCTTCAGAAATGATTATTTTATCAGCCATGGAATCACTTTACTTATGTTGATTTCGAACTAGTTGTTTTCGAACGATAGATTTATTTTTTATGAAAAATAGTATATTACGAAAAAAATACTTATTGATTATTACAATTAATATAAAAAAATCAGTCATGAGTGAATCAACTTCCTCAACTCCTCCCCCCAAAATAACTTACGAATCGAGGCAGGCAGCTCAAAAAGAGAACAATGTACCAACCTTGACAGAACAACAAGTGCCCCTACAATCTGCCTGGGTTGCTTCTTATGTTTATGTAAATATAGAAACATCAGAAAGTTCAACCAACAGCAACCTTTGGACAACAGCTATACGAGAAATAAGTACTTTCTCGGGTTTAGAACAATCGAAATATTTATTCGAAAACATACCGAAACCAACTGAATGGCCAAGTAACTCGAATTTGCAATTTTTTAGAGAAGGAATTGAACCCACTTGGGAAGATATAAATAACAAAAATGGATTTAAAATAACTCTAAGAATAGACTATGATATGACGGATGATGGATATATAACACTTCCTGAACATAGAGTATATTCTGAAGAAGCTGAGATTAAAGAAAATTTTACAAAAGAAGAAATACACTTAGGACTGTCGACTGCAATAAATAATTTATTTGAAACTATATTTTATTATATAGTAAGTGAAGCATTTCCAAGATATCCAGACATTGTAAATGGTATTGTGTTTGCACCAAGAAGAAAAAACCCAAGAATATTTATTTGGTTGAGGGACGACGAGTGTTTTTCAGGGCGAGCTGTGGAGTATGAAAAGGAATTAATGTGTTATTTAGAGGAGATGAATGCTTTTATTTATGAAATCCAAGAGGTAATATATAAACTACAAGTTAGTGTTACTACTGGGGTTTTGAACGATACTACGGATAATCAAAAAAAGGCTCCTTATAATAAAGGGGGTCAGAATAAAGAGACAACTGGTAATAGACGTTTTAATCATGGTTCATAATTCAAGACTATACTTGAGTAAATAATATTAAATTTTTTATTCTTCATATGTTTTTTTACTGTTATTGTGTTTTTTCTTCATTTTTTAGTTCGGCGTTCTTGTTACAAATTTTGTGTTTTAGATTAAAAAACGCGTTTCTTTTAGCTTTTATTTTTTTCGCAAAAATTGCTCTTTTTTGAAGCAAGTTTTTTCTTTATTGTCTAGTACTTCTAAAAAAAATCCTCTCATTAGGAAAAAATCTATTATAAAATAAATAAGCAAAATCTGCCCAAAAATTAAGCTATTTCATTTTTAATGAACAATTGATACTTTAACGGTTTTTGTTTGTCTTTGTTGCGCGTTGGGTGCAAAAAAACACGCTTAGTTATTTTTAAAGATTTTTTCAAAAAATTATGCTTTTCATTAAACTTTTTGTTCGTTTTTGAGTATATAAACGACACCAACACGCGTGTTTACGTCGTTTTTAACAAATAAACAAAAATTTCTTTATATCGGTCTTTGATTTTACTTAAGTTTTTCGTTTAATTGAATTGTAATAAAAGTTGTTTATTTGAGATTGTAATGTAAGTTGCTTTATTAAGATTATACTGCAAGTTACATAATTAAGATTATAATGTGGGGCTTAGTAGGCAAGTACCGTTTTCTTTTAATTTAATGTTTAGTGTTCAGTTTAGCAGATTCACAAAAAAAATTGCTTTTTTTTGATTGTAATATTAAGGATGTTTTTGTTTCAAAAAACAAAATTTTTTTAACGATGAAAAATATCTGAGATTTTCAGACAAAAAAAAATATTAGGGGAAAAATATATCACTTGTTCACATTTTATATTGATGTTAATATGTTTCAAAAATTTTTTTTTGTATTGACAGCATAAAAGAGTTAGATACTTAAAACATATAAACTTTAATTAATACAGATTTTTCGAATAGAAAAACGACTTTTGCTTGAAACACAACAGATATATATCAAAGACATCAAATGACAGACAAAATCACATATGTGGGTTTTTTATTTTACGTTAATAATTTATAACCCGCTCAATATTTCGTTTGTCATTTAGCTTTTTCTTTTTATATCGCCCATGCTAGTAGATAATTATATAGTTGAAAGTGTACATTACTACACGCTTATGTTTTTTACTGGGTATATTTTATACAGTTTCATGTAGATTGTTCAATTTATAAAACGTGCTGTTTGTTACTTGCTGAGAAAAAATTTGTAATATAAAAATCTCGATGTTAATTTTTTGCGTATTTTTGATTTGAAAATGTTTCTTTTATTATTTATAATAATCGTCAACTGTTTCTAAACAGCTAAAAATTCTGCCTCAATTTAATTTTCAAGATCAGAAAATTACTAAATTCAGTCATAAAACAAGTTTAAAATTATATGAGAGATAGGTTGTTCTTAAAAAAGGTATTAAGGTTAACATTTTTTTTGTCAGTAACTGAATGATTAGTGTTTTGTTTATGTATAAATGTTGAATTAAAATGTTAACTAGGTATTAGATAAAAGCAAAAAAAGAAAAGTTTTTATAAAAAGCCGTTAAAAATCAATCTCTCTTTGTTCACATTCTTATTATCAACAAGACGCAAATAAAAAAAAAATATGGCTGAAAATCGAAAAGCGTATAGCTCAAATATTGTAGTCTTAAGTTTTACATACAAACTTCTCGTTTTCTGGAGTATCGTTTATATCTACTGACTAAGAAAACACACAAAAACCTTTTAAAATACGTAGAATCTAACAAAATATATTTTTCTCTTGCATATATATATAACTTTTTCACATATTTTAAAGCCCCAATATGCTTTCTGTAATTTAATTATTAATACACGAGCGTTATTGCTCATATAGACAAAAAAATCTTCTATTTTTAAGAAGAATATGATGTAAAACACTTTATTTTTATATATAAAGGACTTCGTTTTTGCTCGCTTCTCGTCCCATTAAATATATGAGCGCAAAAACACTTTATATATAGTCGTTAAAAAATTCTTTTTATAAACAATGTCTCTATCTTTCTTAAATCATCAAACCAGTTTCGGTATTCGTTCAAATGCAGTTTAATATCATTTAACAAGCTTCGCGTTTTCAAATTATATGTTACAAGTTATCCTATATTTAAATAAAAAGATCAAAACTTAAATGTAAAAATTAACAAAATCTTTTTAATAAAAAGGCAACTTAAAAAACATAAAGAAAAAAAAAGAATATATAATAAACAAAAAACAGACTTTTAATAGTAATATTGGTGGATTCTTTTCAGTTTTTTATAGTAATATGTGGAGAGATGTAAATATTACTTTCAATGAGTAATTTTTTAAATAAAAAGCCTTTTATTTCTTATTATATACAGGGTTATGCATAAACTAATATTTGAAAGCATAAACCAATATTATAAATAAAAAAATCATTAAAAGCAAAAGAAAGAAATGCGAGACTTTAAAAGTTTTTCTTAATAAGCCTTAAAATAAATAAAGATTAATACAATTTTTTTTATAAAAAAGTTATATAAAAATTATCATTTAAATTTGAATCTTTGCATTTAATTTCTCGGTTCTTTATATTTAATTTTTGATCTTTTCATTTAATTAAAGATATTTTGTAAACGACAACAACTAACTCATGGAAGAGGTGGAAAAGTCGTTTGTCGTTACGTTATATAAAATATTTACAGAAAAACACTCTTTAGTAATTAATTTACCGACAATAAAAGAAATCTACAAATATTTTATTTCTCACAATATTTCTTTAACAACACAAGCATCACCCCTAAAATGTGTGAAACATGGTTCGACAGTTGAAACACAAGCTTCGATTATAACTAAACCACAAACACTTGTAGAAATACTAAACAACGTAGGAGCAGAACTTTCATCACGAAAAACGCCGGAAAATGGTGTAGTTTTATTCGAAGAATTCAGAGACATTGCCGATAAAATACTTGGGATAAGATCCACAACACAGGTAGAAGGATTGATACATGAGAGTAAAAAACTCCAAGTTTTTTCCGTTAAGACCGAACCAAGTTCAGTTTCTTCAACTGATCATGGAGATTCCGATAATCTAATGCAAGTAAAGTCAATATTAAAAAGTTATAAACCTGGGCATACAAGAAATAAGTTAAACACATTAAAAATAACAGTCGAAATGTCGCCAGATAAGGAGAATATTATAGACTCATCAGGGTCTTTATCTTTATGCGAAAATAACTTTTCGATATCAACATTACATGAAATAGAACAGCGTTGCATTGTGAATTGTCTCTATGTCTTTCAGATTATGTTTAGTGAAGAAAATGAAAAGTTAAAAATTTTCGCAAAGATACTTCCTTATTTATTAAGTAACGTGAAAATAAATGAAAGTTGTGATATTAATAATACTCAGAGGAATGAATTTCTAACTATAAACTTATTAAGTAACGAGAAGGTAGATATAATTAATAGTGCTGTGAGCAATGAGTGTTTAACTATAAATTCAAAAAACTTAAATAAAAACTCTTTTAATATAGTCACAAAAGCCTTTATAAAAGGACATATTTTGTCAATGAATGAGTCTATATTATGTAAATCTGGACATATTAGTCTGTTTGTTTCTAGGTTGGATGTTTTACAGTTAAGCCCATATACTCAAATGGTTGATATGGGAGAAGAGGAGAGACTACAGTTTTTCATAGAGAACTTGGTGCTTAAATCGTTTGTTCCGTTAGTAAATGGAGTAGCACCGCTACAGAAGCATTTACAACCAACCGGTTTTAAAGAAAAAAACAATATAGAAGAATTTACTGATGGAGGAATAAATAAGCACGCTAATAAAGTAAATTTATGTTGGTTCGTACTATATCCTGAACTTGACGTGAGTTTTACATTTGACCTCACTGTCAATGGTGTCTGTTATACTGTAAGCGCTGCTATTTTAAGTGAACACTTCGAATATAAAATTGATTTTAGTGGCAAATTGACAATAAAAAGGGGCATATTCGTAAGTTACTTCGAATAAACACTTGTTTTTTAAATATCATTTTATTGATTATATATTCTGGTTAATAATAACTTTAGAGCCGTATTTTTTTAGCCTTTCCATTAGATAAAGTTTGTTTGAAAAATGAAGATAGTTATATTTTTACACACTTCAACTATTTTTAAAAGAAAAGTATTTTCGCGTAGAAAAAAACAAATATTTGATGATAATGTGCTAATTATTCTTTAAAAACATAGTCTCTGTTTAATATTAAACTGACTACATGTTATAAAATTTGTACTTACTTAGTATTTTCCAACGCTTAAGAGTAAATTAACAAAAAAAACAATAAACTAAACAAAAAATATAAAAATTACCCAGTGGTCTTAGAAAATCATTTCACTAAACTTATTTGCGCGCTGTTTTCTGCAACAAATATGAGAAATACTGTCTTTAGTTCAACTAGTTTTTTTTGCATTTAAATCAATGTGTCTTTTGCTAATTAATGTTTGTTCATTTTTTAAAAAAAATTGGCAGACCAAGCAGTTTTTTAAAAGAACGTGTAAAGACGAATTATAAACACATTAAAACTAGAATATATAGCTAATTAAGTTACCGACTGGCCATAATATATACATTTACTGTTAATTAATTTTAGGAATTGGTGAATGCTAGAACAAAATTATAAACTCACATCAGAGTTCGAATGGCTACTTAGAAAAAAAGCAGACAGTTGACTATTACACAGTTTTTTCTTATTTGAAAACACATAAAAATGTGTTTAAGTGTTCTGAGTTTAAAATGGTAAACTTGAAAAAAAATATAGAGAATCAAACGAATATATTTACGATTTTTTAGTTAACTTAGATGTTTTTTCGTATATTTTGAACAGCTTTTTTAATCTTTTGAATGTTTTTTGAACTAAATTGTGTATTTTTACTGAAAAATATAATAAACTTTAAGAAATATAAGAAACCTAAAAAAAAAGTTTTTTTTTACCTAGAAAATTAAAAGAACAATAAAATTTAACCAATATTACACAGTTATTAATTTCTTTTCACATTAGATACAATCTTTTTCACAACCGCTGCATGATTCTCATAAACGTTGCAATCAACTTAGTATTTTCTAGAATAATTTAAAAAACCATAATATAAAAGTTTTTAATAATACACAAACAATTAGTCGGTTGTATAAAGTACAAGTGACAAGGATTTTTATAAACTGATTTGCTAGTGCTGATTAACTTATCGAATCATAAAATGCAAATCTCAAAAACAAATTAAAAAAAAACGAACTAAAATTTCGAGCCTAAAAAAAATGAACGATAAAAGTCGAACCTGAAAAAACTAGCCTGAAAAACTTGAATCTGTAAATCCAAACTTGAAGACCCGAATCCGAAACTCTGAGTCACATAAGTCGACTTTTGAAGCGGGTTTTTTGAGTTTTGTGCTTTGAATTTGTTTTTAAGGGATATGTATAATTATAAAGCAATTTTTTATAAGTATAACAGTAATTATACTAATATAAGCAACTTTCTATTATATTAATAGTTTAGGTATTTATCTGTTTAATAATATTTATATCTCTGTTTAAGTATATTATATTTCTATTTATGAACAAGGTTCTTTATATTTATGCAATATCCTGTAAGATTCAAGTTTTTATGTCTCTTTTCAGGTTTGGGAAATATTTTTCGAATATATAGTTTCGTGACTTCAGTTTATGCACTTTAGGTTCGGTATTTCATGTTTGGTTTTTTAGATTCGCGTTTTTTTTAAAAGTTTTTTTAGTTTCGAGTCTTTAGATTCAAGTCAGAGGCGTGTGTTTTATGTTTTGATAACTTAATCAGCCTCAATAAAAACGGTTTAAAAACTCTTGCCACTTGTATCTTGTCGACCTTGTCTTTGTGTATTATTAAAAGTTTTTATATATTTTTTTAAAATATATTGGAAAATATATGTTGTTTGCAACGATTATGAAAACTACTGTAACGATTATAAAAAATATTGGAACGATTATAAAAAAGATTGAAACTATTGTGCAATAAATCATCGGTAAACGTATAATTATTGATTGGTTTTTAATGTATAGCCTGTTAAATTGTATTTTAAATATTAAATTCGTATTTTACACATTATTTTTGTATTTTATTATATTAAACAATAACCAAATAACTCGTCACTTTGATTTTTTGAAAGTGTATTTTTGATATTTTAGAAATTAATGAGTAAAATACGAATTTATTGTGTAAAAAAATATGTTATAATTAAAAAAACAAATTGTTTATTGATAAATATAAGCTTATTTTTGCTGAGAAATCAACTATATTTGTGCATTATAAACAAAATAACCCTGCGAATCGTTGCTTGTAGCGTTCGAAAAGACATCAGTTATATAATCTGTCTACATATCTGCAACCCTTTTATTAAATTTTTCGAAAATATTTTTAGTTTTTAGGAAACGAGTTTCGATTGAGAATTTAGCTGAAATTAAAAAAACGCTTCTTTAAATAAAAACACTTTACGGATTAAAAACTTAAAATGTTTAGTTAATCTTTTTTTACATTTTAAAAATTTTTTTATACTAAAATATTTTTAAATAATTTTTAATTTTATTTCACATTTCCAATCGCAGTTAAAAACAAATTTATTGTATTTTTTATGTAAATGTCACTTTTTATTGAATATGGCTTTTATGCATTTTTTCTTTACTTTTTTTTTGGAATTCTAGATTTTTTCAAAAAATTTTGAATTTTTATCATATTACTTATGTGAACGTTGTTTGTAATTTTATAATATATAAAATATAGTTAACAGTCGAGTGGCTTAGCCTTCGATGATTATAATGTATTTTATATACGAAAGTAATTTTTTTATCGATCAATTATCTCAAAACATATTTGGTGTTTTTATCTTATTCAATAAAATGTTTTTATATTTTTTACAAATCAAAAAATTTTTTTTCTATTTGAATTATAAATAAAAAACTTTTTTTTAAAAATTAGAATTTACTTCTCAAAGCTGTTCGTCTAAAGCTTTTACTCACAGAATTCAATATGGCACTCTTTCTATTATATGTTACGTATTTTTTTATATTTTTATAGCTTATTTATGAGTGTCGTTTTTTAGAAAAAATCTTCTTTTTTAATATCTATATAATTCACGTAAAACGCGAAGAAACCTATAACAGTAAAAAAAGTTTATTCAATTATTATATTTTTATATTCTGTTTTGTTTCTTAAAATAAAATGTATTAAAAAATTAAAGATGATATACACGTTCACGGATGTTTTTATTGACTAATATTTTTTTAAAACAGAAAGGTTAACGATAGAGGGGTTACTAGAAAAAAAACGTAACAAGTTTTAAAACACTAAAATTTGTTTCTAAGTTTTTTCCTCAAACTAAGATTTTATATTTTTTGAAAAGCCATGAAAAAAAATGCGGTTTTATTGCGTGTCAAAACTGTTTGAAAAATATTCAAGAATTAGTATTTAGAATATATTCAAAGCTGTGCACTCAAATAATGCTATATGGAAAGGTTCATTCAATATTAAAACTTTAACGAATCTGTTTAGGTTTTACGGAGTGACAATTTTTTGTGAAGAAGCATGGGATTTTGATAAATCGTCTGGTTTTTTCTAAATACAAGAACACCTTTTAAACATTTTTTTGAAAAAACGTGTCGAGTTTAAAATATATCCTTGTGTTGAGTCAGTAATATGACAATGTTTTCTAGTGTATAAGCTTCCGACTAATAAAGTGACTCTCGTTTCGAAAGAAACAATACTTTAATAAAATATAATGAGAAGCGACGCTCCCCCCCCCCCCCCCCCTCCCCCCCCCCCCCCCCCCCCCCCCCCCCCCCCCCCCCCCCCCCCCCCCCCCCCCCCCCCCCCCCCCCC
>SBJP01000327.1:0-17378 GCA_014805705.1 Cucumispora dikerogammari | reverse complement strand
GACCTCAATCCTATTGAAAATATTTGGTCTCTTCTGAAACTAAAGTTGCTCGATTACACGTTTTCTAATAAGAAGATTTTGTTTGAAAAAATAACAGAATTGTGGTATGAAATATCAAATAATTATCTCAAAAAACTTATTGAAAGCATGCCGAAACGTATTGAAAAGTGTTTGAGATCAAAGGGGAGATATACTCATTATTAAATAAAAATTCCTATTTTTTTTGCACCATTTTTTTTTAAGAAAAAAATAAAACGTTTTTCAGTTCAAAAAAAAGAGTGAATTTGAAAAAAATTTAAACAGACAAACGTTGTTCTTCTTCAGAGCATTTAGTTTTGAAGTTTCGGTTTTTTTTAGCTTCCATGGCCCATATAAAAAAGCATTTAAACTTTATTCCTATTTTTTTTGCTCTGTAGTGTATAACACCACTTTGATGTCATAATATTTTTTAAAAAAACGTCAAAGTACGAAAGACTCTATGAAGTAAAACAAGATAAAAGTTTTAATTATACATTCAATGATGAATGTCAAAAACGATAAAAAAATTTGTTGAAACAACATACCTCACATAGGCAATTAAATATGGAGTATATAAAGAATAAAATCGGCGCGCAGCTTTTATAACAGCGTGTGAATATATATAAGAATCTTTAATATGAGGAAAACCTCTTTAGACGCCGTAAAAAAAATTTTTCCAATTATATGCATGTAATAATTTTATAATAATTCAAGAATTTGCACACAAGTTTTTGTTCACATGCGATACTGTTGTGACAAACTATGCAATATTTAAACGACCCAAGAAACCGCGGTATTGCTCAAAGCGGCCCGTTTTACTAAAAAATGAACAAATACCGAAACCAAGTTAGATAACAAAACTAATTATGCTGCTGTAACCAGAATAAACATGAAGGCAATTTCGTTTTTATTGATAATACAAGAGCAGTTAATATTTCAAAAGGATTTATGATTATTATACGATTAAAAACGCTTAAACTTATTTATGTACTCGATAACATAGATATAAAAAATATTTAAAGAATATAATCAATAAAATAGAAAATTTGCTTCATAGCTGATCTTTTTACATTTGAAAGATTATACAGTTTATTCAAGACAATCTGATTATCTATTTTATTCAAAACAGATCAGGGTCCCTCGATTATGAATAATCTGAAATAAATAAATTTTCAGCTTAGAAAATTTTTTTGAACAATAATGGCACTATTTCTTAATTAACACCTTATTTACCAAAAACGATGCTTTTTGGGAAAGTTTTCGCAGCAATAAAAGCAATATAGTATTAGATAAGAGTTTTCCATTCTCATCAACAGGTTTAAGTTTGTGTTGCACGTGTTTTTGGCGTACACTTTTGATTATTCATAAGCTGACAAAGGTTTTATCTAAAGAAGCGCCGAAAATTAATAAAGGAAAAAAACAGAGTTATTTATCTGAAGTGTTTTCACTTAAATTATTTTGCGGTTTATAACTGATTTTTTATTTTGTTTTTCAAAAAGTTTTTTTTATAAAATTTTTGCGTATCATAACAATGTTATTGTAAGTATATAGAAAGGAAACAGTGACAATATAAAGATAAAACGTTTTCTCAATATAGACAGGAACACTGTCTTATAAAAGAATAAAAACATATATAGAAAGAAAACAATGTCGATAAGAAAAAAAGAATCACCCTGTAATGTTTTCAAAATGTCATATTCCTTTTTAAAAAGCTATTTTAAAGTCTTAATAGTGTTCCATTTAACAATAAATCTGGTATTGTCCAAAAAGTCAAGAAACCTTGTAAATAATTAGTTTTAAAGAACGCAGATGACTCTTATTAAAAAAAAACTTTTATTTCGGACCCTAGAATGCTATTCGATATATAAATAAAAATAATAAATAATTATGCATGAATGGCATAATTATTTTAACCTTTTAATAAAATAATAAAAGACTTCTATTCAAAAAAAAAAGAAAAGACAAAGAAGATAACCGTTTTCTATTTGAAGAATAAATGATTCCTATTGCCCGTTTTTTATTTAAAGAAAATGTTTTTTTCCTCTCGTTAAATAAATTCTTAATGGAACATAAAATTATACATAAAAGATAAACATAAAACACTGCATAACGGCATTATGAATTTTCACACACCGTATCGTAAATTAACATATACATCAATTTGTATTTATGGGCATCCACACCGCTATATTTAAAATATTTAGTTTTTTATTATAATTTAATTAAGCAAAATTTTACTATAATTTAATTAAATAGAATATCACTATAGATTTGATAAACAGCATTTTACTATAACTTAATTAAGCAAAAACACACTATATTTTAAATAAGCAATTTTCAACTATAGTATAACTATAAATTTTTCACTATAAATAAATTAAACAAAACTTGTTTAAAAAGAAAATATCGAAAACCTTTCTTGTTTACTTTTGATAACACAAACTCTTTTTGTTTATGAGAACTGTTGCTACCTAAGGCGCAAAAACTCGTCTTGAGACATCTGGTGTGATTTTTTTATTAATATTTTCTCATCAAATAAAACGATCTTTTTTTTCATTTTCTCGTTGTCCGACGTAACTAATACGTGTGTTTACACTGCTTAACTGTATAAGACTGAATTTTTTTCTTTACTTTGTACTTTCTTTTAACTAAATTATAGATATACTCTTTTTGATAAAACATAGTAAGGAAGCGTGTATAAGTACTTTAGTTTTCAAACAGCTTTGTTTTCGTTGTTATTTTTTTAATAAAAATCACGCTCAGTGCTATTTTTTTAAAAAAAAACGTTTCTAAAAGATATTTTCAAATTAAACTAACATTAAATATCGAAAAAGCAACTCAAAAAATGTCAAAATAATCACAATTATTGGAAATTTATAATTAAACACCGTCAAAAGAAACCCAACAGGTGTCGAAGTTTTCTCACAAGCTTTGTAAATATGTTTATAGTCTACTATATTAAAAACATGTGTAGTTACGGAAATTGTTTCGATAAGCGAATCGTTTTTATTTATTTATAAAGAGCACTTTATTCACACCCACGATGTGCTATCAATATATATGAAAAGAACATATTACCTGGTCGCAAAAAAGCTTTTTTAAATTAAAACCCGTGATCTTTGTTGGTGAGAGCTGCCGTTATTAAAGCCCGAAAGATGAAACCAAACTAATATTGAAATTCTCACACTTAGAGAAGCACCACAGGACTGGAGGTTTACCTTTATTCAGAAAGACAATAAAATATATGCATATATATTTCTAATTGCCCCGATACCGCCACTCTCTGACTTTAAGACTATCATCGATTTTGTTATCGATAGAAATAAAAAAACACTCAACTCATTAACCCTTAATATTCTAACGCTATTGGGTGTTATTCTTTTGTAGACACACAAGATAAATATATTAATAAAGTAAGCATATAACAGATAAATACTGGAAATATTTTTAAATACAAAACGGGTTTTAATAAAAATTTCGAAAACATTTAAAGTCAATTTATTATTTATACGCGCAAATGAACAAACTATTAAGGAATATAGCTCGTAAATCTTGCATATCGTATTTGTTTTAACGAAACCTTCGTTTTAAAGAAAGGCTGGTTATGCAATTTCTCAAAAAGATTAACCTTTTAACGCTTCAAATTATAATAATATAAAACCCGTCGATTAAAGTATTTAATTAAAATATATTTTTATTATTATTTCTAATTTATACCTTTCTTTTCACTAAATACTTTACTATACTTAATATTATAGCAATAAAGTTTTATTTGTTAAATATACGAAAACCGAACATTTTGGGTACATAACTACTCTTCTTAATAAGAGTCTTATTATTATTCGCAATATAATCAATATTGTTATTATTTATATCAGATTTCTTTCCTAAAGTAAGATTGACAAGGTTCGGATTAAAACTCAAATTAAATAAATGAGCAAAATCTGGTCCATAAGCAGACCCGTCAAACTCAACTTTCTTATTTTTATAAAAACAATTACAATTAGGACAGTAAACCAACACATCTGTCCCACTTTGCCTTTTCCTCCCAAAAGGTATTAATGGAGACTTTTTACACTCAACCGTAATACAACTGCCGAACAATTTATCATAAATTAAAGGAAACATTTTTTGTGTTCCTTTATTTGTCATTATATAGCGTTGATGTAGCTGAAAATAAACCATTTTTTCAGCAGCGGGATCCTCAGACTCGCGATTTTTATTTATTACTTCATATATTGCTTTTAATCTGGGAAACTGTGTGTCTAGTTTCATGTAGTTGAATTGATCTGCCAAGAAGCAGCTTGGAATGTTTAATAAAAAGTCAGCTTCTTTAGACGAGAGGAAGACGTGATCTTTATTTTCTTTGTCACTCCGGGCCGTATTTTGTGTATTTGTGACTTTTTTCGAATCTTCATCTGTTTCTTTAAAGCTTTTTTTATTTTCACCGCCGGTCGTAAATTTATCATCTTTATGGGCTCTCCGAGGCGGTTCTTTTGAATCATCATCAGCTTCTTCCTTGTTGTCTTTGAGTATTGTTGTGTTTGTTGTTGTTTTGTTGATGGTTGTGGAGGGACTTCCCATGCCTTTTTTTAACTGCATTTTTGATATTATTTTATTATTTTCAGATTTTGATATCTTTGTATTTATTGTATTATTTTCTAATGCAAATTCAATATTAGTTTGATTTGTCTTGGATCTAGAGCTGATGTTAATTTGATTCGGATCGGATTCAGAAGTGATTTTTTTTCGTCCAAAATCAGATTGAAATTTTGGTTTATCCTGTTTCAAGAATAGATTTGATTCTGATTTTGAAAGAAATATTGATTTTTGAATGAGATTTCTATCAGATGAACTTTGCATAAAGGGAAAGGGATGAAAAATATAGATTGATTTATGATCGAAAGGGGTATAAAGAAAGGGGTGTGGTTTGAACCCCTTTGTTGATTTATTTAGAAGTTATTCCCTTTTTTAATCTCTTTACTGCTTATTGTATACTTATCTTCTTTTAGAATATTTTTCACTTTTGGGCTTTAAGGAATTTTTTGACAAGGTTTAGTAATTTAAGTGTCAACAGAGTGAAGAAGCATATTTTATAATAATCGATTCTCTATACTAGAAATAGCAATAATGTTCGAAGAGATGAGAAGTATTTATTGTACACCTTGACATATCATTTAACTTGAAATACATTCCAATAGCTTCGGCTTTAGATAGAATATAATTGTCTCTGGCCGATGTAAGTTGTTCTTATTCAAAAATATAATCAGAAAAACCAATAACTAAAAGTAGTTTACAAAATAAAAATATGTTGTAGAAGTTTTATACTGAAAAAAGGGGTTTTAATTAAAATTTAATAAAAAAAACTTTTTTGTCTCGCAAATTTCTAACTAAGAAAGTGATTTTTTATCAAAGAAAATCAATTCAAAATCACAGATATAAATCATAAAATCAAATAAGATATAGAAAAACCACTAAAGAAACAAAGTATTTATGAACATAAAAAATACAATAAAAGACTTACAAAACGCCTGTAAGAAAAAAGAATTTCACAAACTGAAGGTTCCCTTACTCTATCTTCATAATAAGCTTCAACTAACGGCCGCAAAACAAAATAATGACTTAGTTTTAGTTAATAAAGTAAAAAATGAAATAAAACAAACAATAAAAGACGAAATAAAATCAACCCTTTTAAGTCAACAACAAGTAGACTCTGTTTTACTCAGCTTAATTTACTTGTTAGGTACTGAATTTTATCTTGAAATAAAAGAAATGATACTTTTTCAAACCTTATTAAAATACCATACATTATTAAAAATCGTGTTTCCAATCATTACAAATATGAACGATATAGCCATATGTGTAAAAAAGCTAGAAGAAACGATTAACAACTTGATACTTTCAACTAATCGATATGAAAAAGAATGGAATGTTCCAGGAATTTTTGTTTTTCAAGCCACTACTTATTTAAAGCAACAAATAACTGATTTTATTTTTAAAAAAGGGGTCGATGAAAATTTTTTAGTTGATGTTTTAAATCGAGTTATTTTATATGAAAAACGAGTATTAAAGCGCTATTTTATAAATGATTGCTGTAATCCGTCTTATTCTAAACCCTATATTAATACAGATATGTGTCTTATGAAACAGAAAGAAAATATGAAACAAGACGAAAACACAAAAATAATTAAAAATATCAAACAGGACGCAAATAAAAAACATGATACAGACAAATATACTGTAATCGCGCCGTATAAACAAAACAATATAACATGTTTACACAGAAAAATGCTATCGCATATATTTATTCCCTTTCTTGATACATTTATAAATTATCTTTTAGATAGCAACTCACTTATTATTGACTTTTCAAAGATCGAAATGAATGTTCTAAGTTCATTTATAGCTTTATTTCAAAAAATCGGTCTGGCTTTAGGACAGGTTAATTATTTTGAAACCTGGGAGAGTAAAGGTTTGTTTTTAAAAACTTGCGATATAACAGTTTTAAAATT
The DNA here is from genome assembly GCA_014805705.1 of Cucumispora dikerogammari. Lineage (NCBI taxonomy): Eukaryota > Fungi > Microsporidia > Cucumispora > Cucumispora dikerogammari. Next base: position 10,848 of record SBJP01000327.1, on the reverse strand, counting down.
ATTAAAAAAGTTAGAGATAAAACAGAAGCGAAAAAGAAAATTAACAGAAATAATAATATCTTTAAATACGTTAGCTTTTATTGAAACTACTTTGAATGGACTGCAAAAGATTTTGACAGTAGAGACTTCTTCCATTTCCGACAGCTATAGTGTAATTAAAACAACTAATACATATAATTTAATGACTAAAGATTTAATAACAAAGCTTCGAATTTCGCTACAAAGTCAATTTGATGACTCACTTAACCAGATAATTAGGTTTAGGTTTAAAATTAGATTTTCTGAACTATTTCTTAATATATTAATCAAGATAAACTTTGAAGACTTGAACTTAATATTGCAGAAACAAGTTTTAAATACATTAGTGCGACAGATTTTCGTAAAACTTTCTTCTTCAATTATAAATTCTGATAGTTCAAAAATTATGATTCAACAGGTTGATATATTATACGAATATGTTAATAAAACACACAATTGGGTTGAAAGCAACCCGTTTAAAACAATAAGGTCTTATTTATCGATATTCGTAGTCAGACCAAATGAATTGAGTTTATTTGTTGAAAACTTTTTAAAGTGTTCGGAAGAGCGATTTAGTTTATTGCACGTTTTAAAGTGTTTGGAGAATAAAACATGGAACGAAGAGTTATATCTATTGTACAAAAAATACATGTTCGAAAAACATAACATTTAATGAATGAAACGTGGTTTTTTTAATCTTTTGTTAAATTTTGATATTAGAGGGATCAGTGTTTGATTTCTTTTTCGATTACTAACGAATTTATTCGTATTTTTATAAATCGAAAATTTTGAAGAACGTACAATAATATTAATACACTTTAAAAAGTACAGACCTTGAGTCAAAACTCAAACATAAAAAGAAATGTTTCGATTTTTTCTTGAAACATCACTGATATATCAAATATTTCTCTATAAAGCTACAGGAAAATCTAGAGACAGACATGCAGCTCTTCATCAACTTTTATTTCAACATACAGTCAATCTTTCAAGTTCTCTTTCCGCTGACCCGTCTACAAACAATATTGACACAAGAAAAAGAAAACAGCATCGATTTCACTCTACCCACTAACCGAATTTCGCTAATACAATACATTACGTCTTCGTGCCCAGAATGCACTCAAATGCAACCCCACTTTGATGAAATTACCGAAAGATTACATGACGAAAATTACGACATAAATTTAAAAACTATAAATTGCTCGAAATACAACTGCACGCCAAAAAATATTTCTGTTTTCCCAACCTTCGCTTTATATGAATCATCAAAAGAAGCTCACAGATTAACAGGCCTTGTCACATACAAACAGTTATCCGATTTTCTTCTCGAAAACACATCAATCGATCATGAAACACTCGTAAATATTAAGAAAAATGAAGGAGTCAGAATTTTATATGAAAGAGATTTTTATAATGTTTTAGATGGGCCTTTCTTAATCTTGTTCTATAAACGTGTTTCAGACTTTATGCGCGAAGTATTTGTGCAATTAGCATCAGAATATAGTGGAAAATTACATTTAGCCGAGATTAGTGAAAAAAACGCGCGAAACATTGTTAAAAAACATAATATTAACGAATTTCCTTCGATTGTGGGCATAAACGACGGATTAGAAGTCGTTTATACCGGGGGAAGAAATTATACGGATGTGAATGAGTTTGCTAGTAGCTTAATCAGGCCTACATTTATGGAAATTACTTGGAATGAATTAAAAGACAAAAATACTGAAAAACCAATATTTATTGTGTTATATAAAGACATATCAGTAGCCAACCACTATTTTAAACAAAAGGCACATGATTATAAAATGAGTACCGAAATATTTAGATCAAAAGACTCTGAGTTATTGCATCGTACTGGTAATTCATCTACAGACTTAAACAAAGATGAAGTTATTTTAACTGTTTATAAAAACGGGAGCTTCCATAAATATCCATACGATATAAACGAAGAATATAATGAAGGAGAAATAATAAAATGGATATTTCATTCTCATTTCCCACACTTGACGATTCTAACAGACACAAATTATATAAACATTTTACACGGTATAAAACCTATAATAATATTGTTATCACCCAGTTCACAGAATATAGAAATGTTCGAAGAAGTAGCCAAAACAGTTAATCAGGGTGTTCCTTTTACTCATTATTTATTTACTTATTTAGATACATTTAAATTTGATGATTTTTTACCGACTATTTTGCCTGAAATAAAAACACCTTCAATTGTTGTATATAACCCCGAAACAAAGCTGTTTTATACTCAAAAAGTTGATTTCACTAATGCAGATAGGTTGTTTTTGGATATAATTAAGCTGATAGAGAACTATTCGAAAAATAAGCTCCAGCCTATTCCTGATAGTAATAAGAATAATAAAAACAGGCGTTTGAAATATTATCTTATAATTGCGATAGTTACTTTAGTGTGCGGGACAATAGGTATTTACAAATATAGAGAGGCTAAAATTGACGAACTGTTAAAGCATCAGATATAATTAACTATTCAAAAAACGTCTTTAATGGGTTAAAAGAAATATTTTTAAATGACAGTAAAAAAAATAAATCTTTTATCACACTTTTTTTTCGCCTCTTTTTATTCTTATTATTATCAATTTTTACTTTACTGCTATATTATGTTTTCTCTATGATTATCCTTTTTTTATTATTTTATCATTAATACTATAAAAGATACTTGTAAAAATATATTATTATTAAAAAAGTATCCCATGTTCTTCGGTTTATTTTCTCAACGACAGAATTCATCGGACTTCGAGTGGAAATTAAAAGTAGTAAAAATGCCAAGAGAGTCTCCGCACAATTATGGGGGAAAAGTTATTTTACCAGAATTTATATTAGAAATATTAACTTTTTCTAGCATTCCCTTGCCTTGGACATTTAAAATAAGCAACCCACAGTCTCAATTAACGACACACGTTGGAGTATTGGATTTTACAGCGCCGTTTGGGAAGATTATAGTTCCAAGATGGTTATTTAAACAGCTCAGTTTGATTAACAATATTAACAACAACGAAATAAGCTTAAAGTATAAATCAATAACACCAGGTAAATTCTGCCAGTTGCTCCCCCAACAAGCATCTTGGTCCGAAGTGGAAAATGCCAAGAAAACACTTGAATACAACTTGGTAAATTACCCTATTTTAACTGAAGGAGACACAATTGATTTGAACTTTGAAGACTACGGGATTATGGGGTTTACTGTTCTGCAAGTTGATAATCCGCGGGGTATGATTTACATCATTGATACCGATTTATCTGTTGACCTAAAACCTCCCTTGGATACAGAAGGTGAGGATTTATCTAATAAAACATTCAAAGTGAGTAAACTTGTTGATAAAGAGACTGGGGTCGAGGTGGTCAGATGCAGAAAGTTTGGTTTTTTAACTGAAAATTTTTTTAAAAAAAAATGATCTCATGCTCTATACTATAATGTAATTATGCAAATTTCGTATGAATATAAATACTCTGAGATATATGAAGAATCAGTAAAAGACAAAAATTTAATAAATCTGCTGTTTAAGATGTTTTTTTAATATATTTGTCATTTTAATATATTTGATAAGAAAAAAAATTGCTTTTTTAATATAATTAATATTTTAATATATTTAACATAATTACAGCCCATGAATATTAAGAATGAAGCAGTCATAAATAGCTCTGAGTTGGACAAGTCTGACACATCCGATACAGAGGACGTTATCGTTAATGAAGATTCTATTGTAAATTCGGAAACTATCGTTAATGACGAAGATTATTCAAACCGCAATGAAGATATAGACACAAAAAGTGTAAATAAAAACGTTATCACAAACACAGCTAATATTGGTACACATGAAAATAATAACGAATCAAGCAATACAGAAAATGGGAGCGATGTTGGTGCTATCGCTGACACAGAAGACAAATTTAGCGATGTTTCTACAATAAATACTTGTGACACCGCTAGTGATGACTCTCTTATAAAAACAGAACGTACGATATGTGATAACACTATGGATGACACCGGAGACGCCACCGGGGATGTCGAATTGGTGAACACAAATGGTCCACTCGGTGAAGATAAACCCATTATTACTTGCACAGATGACGCTCTCGGTGAAGACACTATGTTAAGAACAAAAACTTCCAGTGGTGAAAGTTCTATAGTTAACACAGTTGTTCCCTTTGACAACACAGATGAAGCCTCTAAAGACGGCACTGACGAGAATATCGGGAACATTAATGATGAACTTGTCAACAATACCGAAACCATCAGTGTCACATCTTTTGTAAATACCGATACAGTTGATGGTGCTTTCGTAACAGCACCTGGAGCTATGAATAACGAAACTTTTGTTTACGAAGGTACCACCTGCACACAGGATTCCATAAATACTGACATGACATTTAAGGCGCTTGGTTTTACAGATGAACATGCTTTAAACACGCAACAAGGTGAAAATACAGAACGTGATATACTTAATTCGGAAATAAAAATCACAGAATGTGTCGATGAAATAAACGAACACAGCTCATCGCACTCACGTTCGCGTGAAAGGTCAAGTATAACAAAATCTTCAAACCATTTAACAATCGGAGATCAAAAACAGCAAATACTTAAAGATTCCAAGGATTTTCAAAAACACGAAAATTACATCTTGACTCCAATATTTAAATTTCAATCTAGAAAAAGAGGCTACTCTCCTGAAAACTTGAGTCAATTAATTACACCAGAAGCCAAGTTAGAATATCCTATTGAGGAATATAAAGAATATAACACTCTATCCGATCGAGAGAAATTAATTATATCACACTTCTGTGTTTATAAAATTGGTAAACATATTTGTGGAAACCAATCGGTCACTGAAAAAATTAAAAGTTTTTTCATTTCTGAAAACTTGATTTATTTCGATCGAAAACCGATCACATCAAATGTCTTTGGACTAATTGAATATCTAAAATATAATAATGATACCTTAGGCCTTTTCAGAGCCTATTCTAATCCAATTGTTTATAGGCAAATTTCGAGTAAACTAGACAGCGATGTAAAAATAGAATTTGAGAAATATAAACAAGAAGATTTGGCTTGTGCATTTAAAAGTTATTTAAGAGATGACTTGAACGGTATTTTTTCAAAATCAATCGTAGCTTCATTATATTTTGCTTTTAGGACCAGTGATATAAGTTTATTAATTAGGATTTCGAAATATTTGCCGTTTTCAATTTCACCCGAAAAAAGAGATCTTTTTATAGCCATTTTACAAATGTATGAAAGTATATCATTGAATAGTAAAAAGAACAAGATGACACTTAAGAACTTAATTATTTCATCGGCACCTTCTTTTTTTCCCAGGATTGATTTTGTGGATTTAAATGTTTGTCATTATCAGGCGTTAATATTGGAGACATTTATTAAGGAAGTACAGATGAATTATGTTCATAATTCCATTTATGACGAAGCTATCGAGTTTGGGAAAGGGGTTATTGTTTCATCGGACGGAAAAATTACTAAGGTATCTGATTTTTCACGTCTTTGTTTTTGAAAAGGTGTGCAAGTTATGTGTTGTAAGTAAAAAAGTTTTTATGAATATTTGTCATCATTGTAAATCTGAAAGTGGGTATTGTAAGGACGGAATGTCTTTATAATATACTTTTTAGAATATATTATCTCCAACATGTTTGTCTCAATTTTAATAACATAGTTATTAGGCTTGATGACTGCATGAGTCCGGTGTATAATTGTTTGAGTTGGTGTTGTTTAATGGTCAATCGAGGAAAGTAAGCTGCTAAAAACTATTTAAGAACAAGAATTGGTTTTTTAGTTGAATGAAAACGTGTTAATATGAAAAAGTCTAGCAAATATGAGAGGAAGCTAACAAAACATATTAGATTATACAAAGCCAAAATTGATGTATCAATAAGAGCGAGATAACCGTGGAGATATAAAACGTAGCCATAAAGGCAACGACACTCAAATTAAAAAAACGTTTTATAATAATGAGAAAATTAAGTTAAAAAATTTACAATAAATCGAGCAAACTAAAAAAAAAAAGTAATAAGTATATCGCTTACAAATATAACAAAATAGCGTAATAAGTACGGAACTTGATTTTCGACAGAGAACATGAAAGTAAAATTGACATTAACATTGTTGGCATGTAATAATATATTTTTTTTGAGTAGATCTTCTAAATTTCTGTTTACTGTTTTTAATCACAGGTTCAATATACCACAAAGGAGAGCTTATATACTGAGGGATACAAAAACATCGACTAAATGATCAAACCCAAATGTTTAATGACTAATTTTTGCTCGTCCTACTTTCGGCCACAGTAGAAATTGTCGAATCTTCATATATTAAAAAGTCTATTCTTTTTATCTCGACTTCAAGGGAAAATGAGAAAATGTAGCAGAAAATAAGACTAGCGTAAAAATCGAAAGTAATTATTTATATCTAATTCACATTTACTGCGATTTTAACGGAACGGATTGACAAAATTGAATAAGTGGTTTTCATTAATTAATTTACTATTTTTATTATAAAAAACATTACTTCCTTTTTTTACTGCGAAACACTTTAATAAAAAAAATTAACGATTACTGCATTGACGAATAAATTCAGCGTCATTTGTTTCTACTTAAATATTTTTTTTTATTCATTTAAATTGTATGATTATATATTTTTGATTTAAATGCAGTAAAAATTTTTACAATTTTAACACTAAAGCTAGAAACGAAACTCATTTGGTTATTTTTTTTATGCGCAAAAACCAATAATTTTAAAATTTTTTATTTTTTTGGCTCGTTTTATAAAAACTGTACGTTATCGAAATATTAAAGTCGTTTTTGTTTATTAAAATATAAATATATTATTTTATAGCGTTTTTTGTAATTTTATAAAGAACTGAAGAGCTTTAAAGCTTAATGTTCAAATATTTTCGTAACAAACCCCTTTTCATCCTTATATTAGTCCATAACTTTATTAAAAAACACCAAATATTTATTGAGAAAAAAAAGACTTAAGTAAAGAGAAATGTCGTTGAAGTGATCGGGAATACTATAAAAATATAGAAAAAAAATTTATATATAATGAATTGCATCTATTTTTTCGATAATTTTATTTTATCGCTAGAAAAGAGCATCTTTATTTTTTTTAAAAAATTTGATAGGTAAAAAATAGTAATAATACCCGGGTTTTTATCAAATAAGGAGACTATGTTGTTATCTAAGAGTGAAAAAAACGTCTAGTTACAAGTTTTTGATAGTTTTTTACATTTGGTTGATTATATATTATCTTCAAAAGACTATGTTAGTAAAAATATCGACAAAAGTTTCACTCGGTAGCTGATGTGTAAAGAGTTTGAGTAAAAATTAAAAAAAATTATTAAATTTTCGTAATTTCGAGTTCGTGTGTAGAAAATACTGTTGCGTATTTTATAAAAACTAAATTTTCTTTACAAAAAATATATTTCGTTAGATTTTCTTATTTTTTTTGTAAATGGGTGTTCACTTTGTCTTGTTGTCTTGAGTGTTTTATCTTTCTCTTGGATCAAATAATGATATTTTCTAAGGTCAAAAATTGTTTTTTTTTCTGGTTTTCAAACTTAAAAAAGTCATGTTTCTTATTTTGTTTCAACAATCAAACGTCTATAATTAATCCATTTATATGATAAAAACAACAAACTAACATTCAACCAGAAAGAAATTTTCATAAATAAACAAAAATATATAATCTAATATACATTTTTATCATAATATAATAATATATAAAACTTACTAGCTTGATCACACACAATCATTCGTATCATGAAGAAAAAAATAACTTCTCAACGGCCCTGCCTGGGCTTTAATTTTTTTCTTTCTTTAGTAATTTTTTTTACATGGTGAAATATAAACAAAGAACCTGAGCTATTTGTACACGTTAAACACGAAACCTTGAACGAAAAATGTTGAACACATCATTTTTCTGTCAAAAGAGCTTTGATTTTTGATTTTTTATAACGTTGACAAAAAAATCAAAATAGAAAACAAAAAGAACTAGAGAAATACAAAACGTAAAATGACTCCCATCAAACAAAACTCTTTAATGTTTAAATAAAATTTTTTACGAATCAAAAATTATTTGAACAGAGCCAAAAAATGACAAAAAAAACATTTTCGGCGCGAATCTTACTTTTGTTTGATAGTTGCTGAATATACGACAGCCTTTTTAATTACCGGCACCGCTTTTATATTTCATAATTAAACTTTTAACTAAAAATCTATCATTTATGGTTCAAAACATTATATATTATTATATAAAGTAAAATATATCTAAAATAAAAACTACAAAGAACTCATGGTAAACCCATTGCATCTCATAAATATATGTATAGGCTTTTTCTTATATATAATAATGTTTTTAATGTTAGCTGTTCCCTTTCTATTGATTTATCTATTGACAATCTTTTCCGTCACCCTAAAAAAAAATTTAGTTTCAAATATTAAGAGGTTATGGGTACAAATTACATTTTATTTCTTTTCATTTGTTTTCCCCAATAATATAAATATGGCTTATGATAAGAAAATTTTTGACAAAAAAAAAGTAATAATAATTTGTAATCATATTTCTAACTTTGACTGGATTATAGTTATGAGAATACTTTATGAGTTTGATCTTTATGACGATTGCTATTTTATTATGAAAGAAAGTTTATCAAAAATATTTTTCATTGGTTTTTGTATGAAAATATTTGGATTTATATTTTTAAAACGTAATTGGGCAGAAGATAAAAAGATTCTTAAAAAACAAGTTGGTTTAATTAAACAAAACGATTTCTCTATAGTCATATTTCCTGAAGGGACTTTTTTAGATGAGGGCTCGCGCGAACGAATGCAAACTTTTATTAAAACTAAGAGTGTTAATTTTAATCCAACATATACTTTGTACCCTAAAGTCAATGGTTTCAATACTATTTATGATATGACAGCAGACATATTAGATTCCATAATCGATATAACAATAGTAGCCAAGCCTTTTCACCCGAATCCGGGTACTGAATATACATTAAACACTGTTCTATTTGAAAAACAGTATAAAATGAAATGGTCCATCTTAATAAATGTCTATAAGGCAGCAGGGCCCGGTTTTATAATTGACAGGTTTCGAGAAAAAAATCTGTTTATTGCTCAATTTTCTTTAACTACACACGCCGCCCTAGATGTTTTTAAAAAAGAAATTGAGGCTCAAACACAAAAAGAATATTCTTTCAAGAGTATGAGGATGTTGCCAGATCGTTTGAGGCTTGTTTTTATTATTTTGGTTTTTTTGATAATGGTTTGTTGCATATCTATTATTTAATGAACTTATTTAGTTGTTTTTTTCTTTTAAGATCTTGATTAAATTTTTCATTCGTAATATACAACTACGTTATGTGTGCGGCTTTTTTGTAAATATATTTGCTGTTTCTAAATATACCCTGTGTCGAAGTTTTCTATATTATTTGAATGAAATTTAATTTTTAAATATGTTTTATTATAAGAATCACGCGTGTCAAAGTAACTTAAAAAAATTTATATTTTTCAAAAAAACGTTACATTGTTTTTTTGTTTGTGAGATTTCAGCATGATTATTAACGTGTCGATGTTTCCTATATAAAATAACTAAGAGTGTTTTAAATCTACTATTATACTTTATATATGATTTTATGCCACATGAGGCTTATTATAATAAAAACATATCTAAAAATCAATTCTAATTCAAGTTATATAAAAACTTGGGATCAGAGTATATTTAGGAACATACAAATATACATATACACACATCAGATGCCAGATTTTTTTTCCTTATCTTCATGAGTGGCCGTGTCTGTCTTTTTAAGTCGAATATATTCTCTCATTAATTCGAATTTTGATCTTCAATAAAATAAAACAGAACTTTCTAATGAAGAACCACTTATACCTAGTAGCCAACATTAAAAATCAAATAATAATTTCGTGTTTTATAGTAAAAATAATAGAATAAGTTAGAGTAAAAAACCTATATATCATTAAACAGACATAAAAAATTCAAACCGTAATACAACTTTTAAACCTAGACAGAGAAAAAAGATGTGCAAATATAGGTTTCTACAATAAAAAATCGGCGGCCTAAGTGTTAAATAAAGTTTAAAATAAGAACATATAAGACCAAGTGGAATCTTTTCTGACAAAGAAGAATAGATAGTTTCAAGCTGGGCCTATAAATAAGAAATGCTGTAAAAAAATTTTTTTTTGAAAACTTTTTGTTTTAGCAACAGGAATATATAAGTTTTTATACATAGCTCTGGTTACGAACATTATATATTTGACATAATTTTACATTATCAACTTATCGGTATAGCGACTCTAGGTCAACCCAAATCTATCCAAAAATGGTCCACGGTAGTAAAAATATCGTCTGTTCTACTTTCCCCCTAGGGTTAACTAATTACTAGGGCAACCAAATGCCGAAACTTAGCATTTTCGGCTTTAAGTGCCGAAAATGCCGAAAACCATTTTTTGAATAATTAAATTTTTTGTAAAAAAATATCAAAAAATTAATTTCCATGTCCAAACCAGAAAAAACAAAAAAAGAGAAATTAAGCGGTTATATCTTTACTTTTGGCGAATTTTTTTCTATAACACCAAAAGATGAACTTTTTTGTAAACTTTGTCATGTAATCGTCAATTCCGATAAGAAATATAATATTAATTCGCATATTTCTTCGAAAAGACACCAGAACAAACTAAAAACAAAAAAATCGAGCATAAAACAAGAGTTTTTGAATGAAAAAGAAGACCCGTTCATAGAAACGATCACAGAAGCGTTTTTATCTG
>SBJP01000326.1:0-17379 GCA_014805705.1 Cucumispora dikerogammari | reverse complement strand
GTTTTTATTAAAAAATTATTAATATTTTTTACATAATCAATTTTTCTTTATACAGCTTAATAAAATCTATTTATTTTTGACGATGTTTGTTTCTGTGATCAACAGAACAATTAAGAACTTTAAAACTTCTAATGTTCGAAGTACTAGAATAAAATTTTGATTTTTTATAAAAAACCAGCCATTTCACGCATATATTAAAAAGCTGAAAAAGTATAAATACACATATTAAATTTGTAAAGAAAAAAAATTATTATATATTTCTCTTAAAATAATATTTAATTAACGAAAAAACGGAAGATAGTTTTTGACCGAAAAAGATTTTTTTATGTTGAACCGAAAAATTAAAACATATAACACAGGCTGTATTTCAATCTGTTATTGCCATGAAACGAAATAAAAACTAACACAAATTCTTTTTGAACAAGTTTTTAAAAAAAAAAGTGCACAATATTAAAGTATATGTAAAGACGCAATCGACATAATTTAAATGTGAAAAAGCAGTTTCGTTTGTTTTCCAAAAATTGCTTTTTATGTGGGGCACAAACACCAGTTTATTAATGGATAATAAGAGCGGGGCTATAACTATTAGAACGTGATGGTTGCGATACGACAACTGTCCTTTGAAATTTAATGTTTTTTTATAAAAACTCTTTAGTTTGCATCTCAACCACGACATTTTTTATTAGACTGGCTTTTCTGTCTTTTTAAAATCTTTATGTTCATAATCACGTATCAATTTTTTGACAAAAAGTAAATTTACATTTTTTTGTTACTTAATTTTTAAAAAACTTTTTTTATTGTTATATTTGCCAAAAAAAACAATTAAAACATATGTTTCTTGTTTTTGTTCTTAATTTGAACTATATACAATTTTAAGATTCTACAGTTATTTAAAAAAACCCTTGGCAATAATTAAAGAAAGAGTCACCTTCAAAAATATATGAAAAAATGAAAAAATGAAAAAAAAATAATTTTTAAAAATCTGTAAACGAACAAAACCCATAGAAAAAGTAACCGTCGGTAGTTTTATACATTTTTAAAAAAATAAAAGTTTTGTGTTTGTGCACTAAATTATTTCTTTTACATTTATTTGACTAGAAAATCGAAAAACATCGCAATTTTTATGTTTTTTTTCGATATGGAGTACAAACCGTATAAAATATTTTTCTTCTGTACAAAAAATGCAATAAAAATCAGCTCAATGCGATCAGAAAACACAACGTTTCAAAAAACAACAATAGAAACGAAAATATAAATAAACAACAATAGAGACAAAATATATATAAATAAAAACGAGAGAAACAAAATATAAATAAACAACGAGAAAAACGTAAATTTAAATAAACAACAAGGAAAATAAAACAAAAAAAAAATTTTTTTCTTGTAAAAATATTATAAAAAAGTGCTTGTTAAAAAAGCTTTTTTTTACATATACGGGCAATACCCGCTTTCATTACGCTCTACAATTTGTATTTTGTAGTTTTTTATAAATATCAACAATTTTTTCTTTAATACCATTTTCTAAAAAACAACTTTTGTCAGTTTTTATCGAATTTATTATTCAAATACTTATTTTAAAAAACATAAGATTCTTTGGTTTTTGTAAAATAATAGATAATAACTAGTGATATGTATACCAATAACTGTAACTTTTCTTGACTTGCGTATTTTCGTGACTTTTTTAAGCTTTTATAATTTCTTAACATTTTTTTTAGATTTTTTATTCTTGTATTTCATATGAAAAGTTGTTTCAGCCAAAAAATTTATATTTTAAAGCAGTTTTTAGGCTCTTTATGTTACTTTTTTGACTTATGGATGTTTTTTAGTAATTTATAAAAATTTTGTAGACACTAATAATATCTTTTTTTTATACTGCTTTAATAGTAACCCAACAGTTTAGTTAACTTTAAAAGTAAATATTACAGTGTTTAATTGGCCAAAAAATCTCGAAAAACATAAAAACATAAAAATTAAAAACAACACGAAATGAAGGTTGTTATATTGTGTAATATCAACCTTAAAACAACTTTCGGATTTTTTGTTTTTAATGTTTTGCAGAATTAACTAATATAATATTTTTATTCTTTTTTTTTTCACTTTGTATAAGAAACCGGTATTTTTTTAAGTGTCAATAACTGTCTATATAAACTCATATTTTTTTATACACGATTTCAAAAAATAAATCAATATTCTTTGTAGATAAAACAAGACTGCACATGCTTATTTTCTTTTGTTATATTTTAATCTACTTAAACAAAAGTTTTTTATTTAAAAAGAAACAATATGTTTAATATCTCAATATAATCTTTTAGTGGCTATATAATATTATATTCAATTTTTTTTTACAGAAATCATTGCTGTGTGATGTTTTTTTTGTTTTTAAAATTAAAATATATTGTGTTGTATTTTTTTTCTCTTGTAAAAAATTTTTTATTTTGAATTTATAAAAAACAATAAAAACTTGCATTCATTTGTAAAAATTTTTGACTTAGGTTTGTATTTGATGTTTGCTATAAATAATAATTTATAGAGCCACTGGTTTTTTTGTGAGAAAAAACTTCGCAAACGTTTAATTTTTTTGTGGTGTATATTAGTTGCTTATTTTTGCGAAAAGTTACTGACGTAAGAGTATTTTGTTAAAAAAATACTTACAAAAAAACGAAGAATATTTTATTCTTTTTAGTGGGGTTATATTTTCTCTTATTTTTAATTGTTTTTTGGATTAAAGGCTTTTCCATGATCCTTTGGTCTTGTGTCTTATGTTGATATTGATATATATGAGTGACTTAACTTACAGGAGTTTAATATGAGTAATATGGAATAAATGAACAATATATTTATCAAAAACATTTTAGTAAAACGTTGTTTTCTAACATACTGCTAGAATTTCAGTTAAGAATAATTTTTGTAATGTATTTTTCAATGGGTAAAGTAGCTAAATATGCTATTTAAATAAAATTACAAAAAAAAATCATTGTTTCAGAATATTAAAAGATTAAAATTTAAAGCATATAAATAATAAAAATATATTTTATGTTATTTCTCAGGCACAAGTAAAAGTAAATTATTATAGACTAAAATTAAAAAAGTTTTCTTGGACAAATATCTTTATCCCTCAGTGACACAATAGTGTTCGTTTCACCGCCGATTCCGAATCAAACAATGTTTTTTTACATTTCGTCCTTATATCATAAAAACTATGATTTTTTGTTATTATTGGAGAGTACACTGAGTAAATTATGGGCCCTCTTACTAAATAGAAGACGCGGGTGCCCAGCTCTCGAACAGAACTTATGAACAAAGAATAAATAATATAAAAAAAAAATAATAGACGAAAACTTTTTTTTCTTCTACTAATATGTTAAACTACATAAGATAAAAACTATTGGAACAAAAAACATGTCTAAAAAAACAGAAAAAATATTTACATAACTAGAAGCAAATAGACAAGATCTATCATTTATTTTCTGTTTTTTTAGTGTAACTCTGTTTTGAGTAATGCTATTAAAAATAACATGCTCTCGACCGTCACTCGAGCGGTTTGATCAAATATAGAAAAACAATAAAAAATTTTAAATTTTAGAATAGTTTTATTTGTTTATTTGAAAAAAAAATTGCTTATCGAATAGTTTTATTATATACTGAAAGGTTTTGATTTTATTCGATTTTTCCCAAAAAAAAGAATTTCAGAATATCTGGAAATTATATAGTTTTCAAAAAATATTTTAGTGTCTATGCAATTCTAGTTTTTATATAAATTTTGTCGTTTTTTATTGTTCTTTGTCTTATATATTCGACACACGCTTTCATTCTATCAAAATATACTATTTAATCTTTTTTATGTCAATATAGCAACAATCTATTGTTAAGACAGTAGACAACTGACAGTCGAGTAAAACAGTTGCTTCATCACTAAAATATAAATTTTATTAGCAAAAGAAACAAATCCAGTAGACATTTTCTATTGGAAACATATTATGTTGAGAACACACTATATTGATAAAAAAAACCAGACACAACAGACTTTTCAATATTGATTTAAAAAATGAACAAGAAAAAGAAATTAAGCACTTGTTTTAAAAAGAGAGCTCAAAATTTTAATAAAAATGCTTGAGCACACTATATTTTAGATTCCAAATTGAAAAATTTTATATATACTAAAAATCGCTTAACATGCTTTAAAACATAAAAAGAAAAAAATCTGCCACAACCGAGTTATCGAAAAAAAATTGGTATCATTTTTGTGTATCAAAAATATTTTAAAAAACAATAAATATTTTTTATTGAATGATAAAAAAGTAAAAGAAAAAATAAATAAAATATGATATAAAAAAGCACTCAAAAACAGAAGACATCGAAATAATGTTGTATTTGTAAAATTTTTTAAAAAATGAAGCAAAACAAGATGTTTATCGTATGAGCTTGAGACTTTCTGCCCTTTAAATCGCAGCGAAATGTGGAATTGAAAAACTTCGGGTATCCTTAAATATAATATTGTTTTTGAAATGCAATCTGTTTAAAATTAATAAAATATGTGAAAAAGCAAGACTTGTTGACACTTTCTGTGCTTAGTTAAATTTTTTTCTAAAGAATGCAACAAAATTATTAAAAACTTGCAGAAAAAGGCATGTTTAATTGTGATTATTCAGCTATTTTTTTTGATGACAACTTTAAAAATTCTCGTTTGTTGTCTGTGAAAATGATAATGAGCACGCTAAAATTTCTAAAGAAAGATCAACTCACTCCTTTATGTTTTACGAAGCGAAGAGAAAATGCAGTATCGAATAAAGTTAATTCAAACAACTCAAGTTGTTTTAATGATAAATAAAACCTCGAGGTTTTAAAAAACAGATTCGAGAGTAACAAACGAGTTGAATTTCTTTCGGTTTTTCAAAAAAAATGATTAAACCGCCCAGTTAAAATGTAAACAGAAATGTTTATTACTAATGGATATTGCATCTTTTCATTTTTGTTTTACTGAACTGTTCAATATATCATTTTATAATTTCAACAATATTTTTACTTTCGTAATTCAGCCGTTATATCAAGAAAATTTTAAAAAAACATTCAATTGTTATTGCTTTTCAAAACAATCATCTCGTTTTTTTTCAAGATTTTAGAATGAAGAACGTGAATATTAGTTTTAAGCAACGAAAAAGCAATTTTTTATCCTGCTTTGGAGCTTATACATCTCATATGCAAAAATGCTTCTTGAAAATATAAATAAGTTATAAAGAGCTTTTGATAATATAAATTGAAATAAACTAAGAGAATATAAAAACATAATATTAAAATAATATAATATTAACAGAAAAAGACGTCTAAAAACGACGACGTTTCTAAAAAACAAGTGTTCTTATTAATCAGCGTGTATATAGCACAATTTTTCGTCATAGACATTAATATATTAATATAGTTATTCTGTTTGTTGAAAAAAACACCCGTTAAAAACTTTTGAAATTCTAAAGTTGCTCAGAAAAGATTTAAAGAGTACTTTAATAAAAACTTGATTTACATTAAAAAAACATATTGTATAAAAATAAAAAACGTGTAAAAAAAACAAATAAAATTTATAATTTTTTATATTAAATAAAAATATATACATGTTTTTATATTTTCTTTGTTTTCAATTCTTTTTTGAGAACATTGTTTTTTTTGTTTTCGATTGGGTTAGTCTATTGTATTGAAAAAAAAACAAAAAATCTTCAATAATTAAATTCAGTATCATTTTCTAAGCAAACAAAACTAAATAAAAAGAAATATAACAGACATTCAATATATTAAAAAAATTTAAATCTAAGAACAGTTTCCCAAAAGGCGCACTTTGAAAAATAAAGAATGACGAGGGAGTCTTTTTTTTCATGTATCAGAACTTCGTATATAACTTTAATAAACCTTTAGATCTAGCGGATATATGGCGAGGTTGGGTATTAACTCACTTTGTTTTACTGTTGAAGAAAAAACACTTGAAATTAGCACATAAACATGAAAAAGAAAACGAAATAGACTTGATAGAATAGAAAACGACAATATAAAACAAGCACAGGCAATCTTCGAAAAACGTGTTCGGTAATAATAACAGAAACGAGAAAACAAAAAATAAAAAATAAAAAAACCAAAACTACTGAGAATATAATTTCGGAAGAATACGAAACACTGTATTTTGAAAACATGGCGTTTCGCTGATACCTTAGACAGTCTAAAAGATAATCATCAAAAAAAAACTTCTTTATAATATGACTTGAGTATAATATAAAGAACGCCTATATCATTTTTAGCTCAACATACGAAAAGAAATTAATTACACTGAGAAAAAGCGAATATACGACGATATTTTAAGGCCTTCGCACAGTTTTTTTAACCTTTTCCTAAACACATATTTATTATCAAAAAAAGATGTTTTTAGCTTTCTATAATCCTTTCAAAAATAAAAAAAAACTGATACTATATAAATGAACATAAATACATAAAACGAAATATAGGAAAAAGGCTTAAGATCATAATTGCGTTCTTTAAAAAAAATTTTTTTTAAATCCGATTAACAAAGATTTCGCAATTGTTAACTGTTATTTCTGTTTATTCTCTGGGCGCAATCGTTTCACAAACGCTTAATAAATTTTGATATTACTATAAATATAAAACACCTGTGTTTATTCACTAAAAATAAAAAGGATGTTTGCGTTATTTTTTTTATCAGTTAACATATTAAATTACGTTTCGAAAATTTAGAAAACGACATAATAAAATATAAAAATGCTAATCTCTTTACTTTGCTAGAGCATTATAAAAACATATATTTTGAAAATATAGATCTTTCGGGGTCTATATAGGCCCAATATATAATGTTTTTAGACTTGTTTTTATTTTGTTGGGCAATATCGTACTTTTAAAGCAATTTTATACTGTTGCTAGCAATTTTGTATTGTTAATTGTTTAGATATAAAACATAAAAAATATAAACTGATTATTGATAGTTTAAAATATGGAGTAAATATTTTACGATACAAATAAAATACTTAACCGAGAAAACACACTTGTGTATATTCTTTCGTTGTTAAACTTTTTATGAGAATTTCTCTAATTTGTTTTGATTTAATCTATTTTATTAATTAACAATCCACATAAATGTTTGATTAAGCGTTTTTGAAATCATCTAAACTATAATCCAATCATCAAGACGAAGTAATATGCAGCTTTTAAACTAATAGTATTCTATTCTTATAGTGAGATATAACGAAGTGAGTTATTTAGAATGAACTTTGAATTCAATTTAAATTTGTCCGCCATATCTTTCCCATAAAATAAATGTTGTAATAACGAAAGGTTTTACTTAGCAAGGGAATAGTACATTAAATTTTCTATAAGTTGATAGATAGACCGCCAGTTTCTGTAGTTAAAACTAAGTTTATCAGAACATTTGGTTCAGAAATAATAATACCTAGCTTGTTGCCATTGAAATAGTGATATTCGCCTGTCTACTAAACACGGGCCGTGTAATAAAACCCCACCTCTTATGCGAAAGATTAGTGTTTAAGATTAATACAGTGAAGAAACAATAGACATCTAGCATTGTTTTGTATTTTAAAATAAAACACTGTATGTTCCATTATAATTAAACATTTAATTAACGAGCAAATTCAAATCTCGGCCAGTGGTAATGCCTGCAGTCAATGTTAAATATAGAACAAAAAACATCATCGCTAATTAACCAAATGAAGGTCAGTTTTTACTATCAATGAGCCAAAGTAAATGCTAATAGATCTTTCATATTGTTTGTTATTAAAGTGCTGTTGTTCGCGTGTTGTATAAATTCTATTACACTAAGAAACGTCTTGTCCCTGCTCGGGTTGTAAGAAAGTTTAAGTCGACTTTAAATAAACAGCTGAGTAATTTCAAAAATACAGGTTTTTAGAAGTAACTTTCTAGCTGAAAGTTTTGTGTTTGTAATAAAGTAGCCTTTCGAGTAGTTTTGTGGTCAAAAAAAAATTTTTGCTGATTTGTATTTCTGCAGTTACATATACTTCTGATGGAAAAAGTATGAATATTTTTGTTGTGACTGCTTTTACTAAATCGGGTGTTTTATATCAAACTAATCGTAACAGCGTCTTTAAATATGTGCCAATTAAAAAGCTTATTATTGGAGTTAAACACTCTATTCCAAGTAAAAGAAATCTTGAATTCTGTATTAGTTTTAGACAACTGTCAGATTAACTGATACATTGGACTTCGCGTGAGAATTTAAGGATTTAACATAAATATACACTGCTTCATACATACAGCTTCTTTTTAATTTTTACCGAGACGTTTTTTCAGTCTGAACAAATTCTGTTATTAAGTAAAGTGCAAAAATAAAACTAAGCTGTACGTTTTTATTAAAACAAATCTTTTACAATAGAATCATTAGTGTGTGGGGGATTCTATCAAAAAAAAGTCACGATATTTGAACAAAACAGTTAATCGCAAGTTAATATAAACGAGTTTTTTTGTTTTTGATTTTGTATTAAACAACAAACCTTTTGTCGATCTTTTACATTTTTATCAACAATGTTTTTCAAAACGGGTTTCAAGGCAAAAACACAAATTCGCTTGCAACAAATAAGGTGGTTATGGAAAATTTATATTGTCTATAAATGTGTTCTTGCTACAATATTGTATTAAAAAACAACCAAGCACAGAAAACAATGTCGATAGTTGCACCCAGTAGCCAATAAAGCGCGCTTAATGTTAGATGGTGCATGGGATCAGTACTTGGGGCAATAATTATTGTTATGAAGTTGAATAGAATAAAAAAATAAAAAACAAACACAATGTATCAAATGGTGCAAATTTTTTAAAAAAGAGACTAATCGTTTAATAGTTTAAAAACACATTTTTTAAAAAATATGAAGGATCTTTTATCGTTTTCTCAAAAAAAAACATTGTTTTTGATTCAACGACTGTTTTCGTTTATATTAAACTCAATAGTTTTTTGAGCTTTTAATTATATTTTTGATTTTAGTAATCTTTTTCGATGTTTGGCAGCAGATTTTCTGCGATGACTCGTATTTTTTCGACTTACTCTAGTCCAAAAACACACAAAATATGTAAGAAAAAGACCATAGATGAAAAAACTTTATATTTAGTTGAATGTATCTGTTTGGATATAGGGGTGATAACAGAATTATATAATTGGCTTGGTTTTGTGGAAAACTTTTTTTTTGCAAATATTCCGCGGATAGTTTAAAAACAGCAAAAATTTACAAACATTATAGAACACACTGTTCTATTTTTTAATAATATAAACAAAACATTTCTGTTTAATATTAACCAAATCTTTAGTTTTTAAAGGCATTGAAAAAACATGGCTTTTATCTATTATTTCTTGACATTTTTTTGATATGAGATTTCCAATATACAGTTGATAGTTTGTCTTTTAATAGAACTTTTTTATTAGAATTTTATCAAAAAAGCGTTTATAAGAACCAATCCCGATTTTATAGAAAAGAATTGTTTGATTTTTTCAAGTTTTTGAAGTACATTTCGACTTTTTATAACTGAATATTCTGTTGGAAAAAAAACGATATTTATCGTTGTTACTGTGTTTTTGTTCTGCGTAAAAGTTGAAATTTATTAAATTAACTCGAAAAACGAAAAGTTTTTGAGTTAAAGCTCTTGTTTCGGAGTTTGTGATTCGGGATTAAAAGTTTTATTCTACCAAGAAATATTTATTTATCAAAAAAATTTTCTTATATCTTAATGATTTTTAATATGATGATTTTATGCATTATTAAAAAAAAGTAAAATTATATATGTTTGAGTGATGTATTAAATATAAAACACCAGTTTTATTGTTTGATGCTCGTTGCTTTATATAACGTAGCTATTCATTTTCTTTTATATACTTATTTTTTGTAATTTAGCTTGTCTTTAAATCAATGTATAATTAAAATATATCAATCAGTTTAACGAAATATATATAAGAAATATGTCTCAAATATTATGCCTCAGTTTCTCTTTTTTAAAAAGAAATTTAGAGACAGAAGATCTTGTAAAAGAAATATAAGTTTTGTTTTTTTTTTCAAAAATATAACAGTTTATTACTTAAAAGTATATATAAAGGAAGTATGTTTTAAGTCATAAAAAACCTCTTTTTATTTGACATAGTTAAAGTTAATATAGTTTTTTTTTCTTATATAAAGTTTTTAATATATTTATGTGTTTAATAATATCTTTACAGACTTTGCTCAATGTGTCGTGTTTCACTAAAATGACAAGTTTCAAAAAAATAATACTTATTCTCCATATGTATTAGATTGAAGAAAAGCTTTTAATATTATAGCATAAAACTCTTCTCTCATATTTGCATTTATTTTATATATTAAAAACATTTTTTGCTTTTCCTCATCTGTATTTTCTTTTATATTATGGCTATATATCCATGTTTATCAAAAAGAAAATATATTACATGTTCAAACGACTGATTTCGTTTATAGAACACGTTTAATAAAAAAACCGATACTTAGAAATACTTGAAATAAAAGTATTATTAAGTGTTTATATATTATATTTTTTCATGTTTATATATCATTGTCAAATTACTGAGAACTCGTTCTGAGATTGTAATAAAAATAAATAATAAAAATATGTAAAAAAAAAAAAGTGTCTTATTAAAATATACACTGTTATTTTTTTTCCACATTTTACATAATATTATCAAAGTTGACAAAACTTCTAAAAACAGATATGTTACTGTTTTTTTAATGGCGATATCGGTATTAATTATTTGTTTTTTAATTCCATAATACAAGTTGTCAATCTATTGTAAACAATCTTTATAATCAAAAAAAAAGCTTTTAGTTTTGTTTCTCTTTTTAAGCAAAAATTCTCTAAAAAACACGCTTTTTATAACTTTGATAAAATAAACATGTGGCAAAAGAGAAAAGAAAAAAATGAACGTATTATTTAATTTTTTATCTTTTTCTTTGAGACCATATTTGTAAAAACATAAAAACAAATTATCTACAAAAAAAGTTTTCAAGCAAAAGATCGAAGATTAAAACAAATCAAAGAAATAAAATTTTTTTTGTATTTAGTTTAGACCTCAACGTAATATAATCATCAAATAATATGATAAATCTTTACACCAAAAAAATTTCGAAAAGAAAAAAATCGTATATGTTTAGTTGATATGGATCAAGAGAGAAACTTTTATGCAAGCCTAAATGTTCCCAGTCTTCATTTAATTTATCGATTCTTTTAATAACCTAAATGACGATTTCAAATTTCTAACAACAGCATAGTTATATATTATCCTTATTTAAATTTTATCTGTTTTTTGCCAAGTCGTTATTATTATTTCCGCTAACATTTTCTCACCATGGTAACCGGTTACAGTGTAAATAATATTTTTACACTATAAACTACTACCATGGTGAGAAAATGAAAATAATATTATTTGTCTTTTAATATACGAACTGTTTATTTATATTGTTTTATAATAAGCGATTGACTTTTTATTAAAAACAAAAATCTATTTTTATCTCCAAAAACAGTAAATTTTGAAACAGTTTATTAAACCTCTGAAGGATAACAGTGTATTGATACTAAATTCATATTTTGATATATAAGTATAAGAAAAGCATATTAAATAAAATATTTGAAATACGAAAATCGCTTTTTTCACACTAATAATTTTAAATATCAACTGAACCAAATATTTTAGCACTGCTTTAAAGACAACGTTTAAGAATTTGGTGAAACCTTTTCCTTAAGTAGACCAAAGTGTATGTCTTTATGTAATGCACATTTATAACAATGGTGCCATGGTTATTTAAAAAAAACTATTTTTCTTTTTTATTTTTTTAATAAAAAATTTAATTATTAAAAAAACACTATATGAGAAAAATATATATTGTTTGCCACATCTTTTCTGATTGTGAATTGTAAGGAGTTAACGTTATTTATATGCTGCTATTTATTGGAAACAACAACTAAAAAAGATAAAGTTTTCGATAGATTCGTCATTTATACCAGAGTGTTTTTCATACATGAAAAATTTCATACACTGAGAAAGAATATCAATCGACACATTCTAATATTAGTTGACATAGATTTATAACAACAATTAATGAAAAGAGTTTTATAATATTGAATATTTCTTTTTATATTGGAAGTGTTTAAAAAACATATATTAATGCTTATTAGTGTTCTTGAACAGAAATTAAACTTAACGAGTTTCATATGTTTGTCATTTTGAAAGCCTAATATCGATGGTAAACATCCTTAGTATGAAGTGGGGAATATATTCTGTTTTTTAATTAAATACTATCTGATAACTTTTCTTTTTGAAAAAATATTGTAACTTCTGTAGTTGTTGGCGGTATTCTCACTTTATCTAGCACAAAAAAAGATGTTTAAACAACATTTTCTTGATACTGTAACTTTAAGTATAGAGATAAATTTATTAAATATATAGAAATGAATATGGTCGAATATTAGGAAAAACTGATCAAAAAACACAAACAAAGAGCGATGCTAGTCTATTTTATTTGTTTTTAAAAATCATAGTTGTCTTTTGCAATAAAGTTTACATCACATCTCCACTATAATTTTAAACTCTTAAATAAAAAAAACATATTTTCTTCTGTCATATATTAGGCTTCAAAAAAAAATAGTGAATATATATAATAATATGCAAGAACTAGCAATATAACACAATTTTGTTGTTAAACCGTCATTTTTTTGTATTATTTCTTGATTGTTTTTTTTCTTGATTTTGAAAAACAAGTCAAATATTTTATTAAATACATATCTGATTACTTATAAAATATATTGAATAAATATAACTGTAGCGCAGGGAATGTCAACAGAAAAACAGTTGGTAAAATAGATCATAAAAATTGCCTGTAACCCCCAAAAATCACTCTGTCCCGAGCTTTTTAAGTCGTAGAAGAACGAGATTTTTAATTATTAATTTAACAGGCCTATTATTTTCTCATCTTATGATTTATATATAAAGAATTATGTCAAACAAAAATTGTCTATTTTTTTAGAAAATATGTGTTATATCGATTACAGAACAATTCTTCAGAGAGGCCCGTAAAGGCCCGTATATATGATTTTTCAAAACGAAATTTTTTATAATGCTTCGTCGCACTTAAAAAAATTTCGAGCGGGTTTTTTTAAATGTTGACATTCCCTTCTTGAGCGCGATAATAATGACATTGTAATAATATTTTCAACAAAAAAAAAGACATTTTTGTTAAGTAAAGGTTTTTTTTAATAATTTTTATTAATATCATCCCGTAATAATAATGCTTTATCAATTTATAGTAGAAATTTGCTTTTTATATATAAAATTAATATAGCTAAAAAAAGAATTATGATTATTGCCGCAATAATAATACATGTTTTAAACGTGTAATATAAATTATATTCTTCACTATGATTTAATTAGGCATCATTATTGCTCCAGGTATTAATAAAATTTATAATAGAAAATATTTTTATCTAATAAAACTATCAGAATATAAAGAATATTATTACTAAGTCATTATTATTTCGCTTCATTTTTGTAATAATAGTTTCTATATTAAGTTTATATAAAAGAAGGACTCTCCCATTATAATTTAATCAGGCATTATTATTTCGATGTTCGTATATGATATAGAAAAGAGCTTTTTAATTTTTTTTAATTATAAGTGGAATTTATTAAAACTTGTTTTTTACGTGAGCTCTTATATTTTTGTTATTGTAAAAATATGTGTAAATTAGAAAAAAGCTGTGAGGTGTGGACTCGAAACCCTAGTATACTTCATTCTAGATGAAGCAAAAACCGACTAAAGGGATTGTTAATAATATAAAAAAAGTTTAAAAATATAAAGTTTACTTAAATATAAGTTACATTGTTTTTTTTATTAGTGTTTTATAAACTCAAAAATAAACTCTTTGTTGTTAACTTGTTGGACAAGTGCACAGGATGTCAATATGAGTAAAGTTGCTTGTTTTTATACACTAAAAGCTTTCTAAAGAACTGTCACTTCGGTTAAACAGAGAATTAGACTATTTTGTAACAAAAACAGTGTACCAGACTAAAAGAGAAAGAGTTGTTGGTTGAGTTCTTTGACTATTTTCAAGTCCATAGTTCTCGATATATCTCAAGTAATTGAGCTTTCTATTGTTGAAGTCAAAATGACAATCTAGGTCGCATCTTTGATCAGAAAGTCATAACCTGTAAATAAAAAAAATGAAGAAAACATTGTGGCTTTATGTTCAGATATATTGTACTGACACACAAATTTTTTTAACCGTATTAATATAGCTTTTGTGTTTGTCCTCATGTGTTTTATAAAATGGACCTTTATTGTTTTATTTAATCGCTCTATCTTATCTTATATATGAGACAGTTAGAAGGCTTCTTGAATGTTTTCTGTGCCGAAACCATTCAAACATGTCTTAATTATGTTTGGCGTAAACTCTCTACAATTGTCTGTGTGAAAGATTCATCAAGCCCTTCTGGGTAGTTTAGTGTTTCAAGTATTGCTAGACTAGATTACAAATCCTGTCGCATATTTGGAAAAACAAAACTTTCTGAAAAAGAAACAATAAACGTGAAGATGTATAAAGCCCCAAAATACGTTTTTGCATATTCAGATAAGTCGGCTGTGTCATCCATTGCACTCTTTCAAAAAGCTTGGAAAAAATGAAGTTGGTGATATAGCAGAGAAAAATACTGTTTCTCTCTGACAAATTGTACATCGAGTTACATATGCTTTTATCTGCTTGCTGTGCCTCCGGAATATCTTCGAGAAATTTTATCTCAAGGCGTGTTGTTTTTAATATGTCTAAGCAGATGGTGTGTTCGATTATTTCTGAAATTTCTGTGTTTTAAAATCACATATTAATATCTTTTTTCCAATATTCGATTCTAAAGTATATAATACTTCAATTTTTAAAAAAAGACTTCTTGCTTTTCTTTTATATTTTTTTTCACTCTTACTAATGGTATTTAGCAAGCTTCCAGTATTCAAATATGATATTAAGTTTTGCATTTCTTCGCCACAATTTACATGCGAAGCGTTTTTGCTATGATAAATATTTATCTGGTTTTTTTTGTAACAAATAACGTTTTCGCAAACAGATCTAGTAATTTTTTTTAATCAAAAAAGACTTATCGGCATTCTTTTATATTTTACACGTAATTTTTTTGCCTATTTACAATATAGAGGTAATTTTCTTTTCTATATAAAATTAATACACAAAATATTATTACAAAGTACGGCGTAAAAATAATGACATCGTAATATTAGTTCCGGCTATAATCTGGTATTTTTATTAGTAAAAATATTTTCTATTATATTTTTTATTAATTATTCTCGTAATAATAATGCCTAATTAAATTATATTGTAAATTTAATTTATATGACACGTTTAATAGAATATTTTTTTTGTCGGCAATTATCGTAATAATAATTTCTATATTAATTTTATATAAGAAAAAAAAATTATCACATAATTTAAATAGACATTATTATTACGCGAAGATGTTAATAAAAAATATAATATAAAATATTTTTGCTTAATAAAAATACCAGATTATAGTTGAAATTATTATTACGATGTCAATATTATTACGCAACACTTTCACTCGCACAAACAGCTAATACTGAAATATGCGTTTATTTTACTAACTCTTTTACACCCAACCGGTTTTGTAACGAATTTCTGATGTTATATTACTCGTTTTAGTTTCCCAGTATGACTAAATATTTCGAAGCTTACAGATGCCAAGAAAATAAAAATGATTTATCGTTTTAACTTCTTTTTGATTACGTAAATATAATTCTATCACCAGTCTGTTTTTTTGCAAGGTTTTTTATGTTTTCGTTGTTTAAACTTTTTTTTTAATCTGACTAATAAAGATTTATATAAATCTAAATTGCCCAAGAGATTGAAGTACTTGTTTTTGTATATCGAATGTTTCTCTTCAAAGTCAATTAACCTGAAGCAAATAATTTTTATATATCAATTGATGTTGTTATGATCCAACCAGTGTACGAAAGTCTTTTCAAAATATATGTGATAAAACCCCGAGCGTGTTTTAAATCTATGTTTCCCCGAAAAAGAATATGTATGATATTTGTCATTTTGTTGCTCTTCAAAGACGTTAAACTAATTTATAAGCCAATAAATAAAAAAGAATAATTATATTTATATTTTATTCATACAATTTTGTTTCTAGAGCAATTAAGATCTGTTCCATGGTTCGCTGACCACAATATAAAATATATACACGACTTGTCCCCTTAATCGCGCGAATTTTTTATATTATTATATTAACAAGATCTGCCCTCGCATAAGTGTTTGCTATATTATTTACAGGCAGCTGTTGTTGTCATTTGATAGACCTTTGTTTTTTTAATTTATTTGTTGCTTGTCACTCGATAAATTTTTAATTTTTGAAAACTAGAGCTGCCACCTTGTAAATTTGCAGTTTTTTTCATGCACCAATAGATGCTATTTTGTAAAATTGGTGCTTTTTTTTAACAGGTACAGCCGCCACGATAAAAAATTCAGTTTTTTTTCGAAAGGACACAGTTGCCACTTGATAAATTACAGTTTTTTTCTTAAGATATTCAACCACTGCGTGTGAAAGAATTATAAATGTTTTCCTATTACTCTTGGCTTAATTGAACTTATTCTATAATTCTAATCCACCAATACGCTGTTGACACACATCATTACTAACATTATTAATTTCACTTGAAGCTTCAATATAAAATTGTCGTTTTTCTTACCATAAATAATTACCAAAAAATTATTTTTTGGCATTGAACTTACTTTCAGTTAATAGAATAAAATAAAGCGGACAATTACAACAAATAAAAGAAAAACACAAGAAACATACTAAAACAAACCAATAGTCGCAGGGGACTTTGTTTTCCAAAACCAACACCCAATCTACCGATAAAATACAACGAACTCACTACCATTAAGATGGCACAGATCCTTTGTTTTAATACTGACGTGCTATTTAAAACCGAGTTTCTATCCATGTTTTTTCCAAAAAGTCGTTTTTTATTGTTTTTTATACTTCCTTTTTTCTTACCACCTTCTTTTTCTAAACAAACATAATTTGTTTCACCCTGAACACCTTTCAGTTTTTCTCCATTTGCTTCTTTTTTATCACACTGTTTTTCTGCGAAACCAAGATTCGTTGTCTTGCTATTGTCTTCCGGTGCCTCTCCACTATCTTTATTTTTATTCACGGCTATAATAATATCGATTACTTCGTATCGTCTCTTAATAATCTTTAATAAATCGTGTATCTCCTCACGATCTTTTTTTTGTTCAACTAATGTTTTTTCTCTAAGACCATAATTATATTTAATCATTCTTGCC
>SBJP01000325.1:0-17393 GCA_014805705.1 Cucumispora dikerogammari | reverse complement strand
TTTTCAAAATTGAATGAGACATTTTCAAAATTGAATGAGACATTTTCAAAATTGAATGGGACATTTTCAAAAAACAATGAGACATTTTCAAAATAGCCCGGGAAACCCTGTATACTTTATTTTTATATAAAGAAAAAAACCACCACGGCGTTCAAGTAAAAACAAACCAACACGGTTTTCAAGTAAAAACAAACCAACACGATTTTCAAGTAAAAACAATCCACCACAGTTTTTAATAAAAAAAATTTTTATTATAAAGTTAAACAAAAAAAATTTTCACTATAGTTTTAAATAAAGAAGATCAACACTATAGTTTAAAATAAAGAAGATAAACACCAAAAAACTTAATAAAAAAATATACAATATAAATTAAAAAAAACACATACTATAATTTTTAATTAAAGAAAATTGCCACTATAGTTTTAATAAAAAAATATACACTATAAATTTAAAAAAAATTTTTATACTATAATTTTTAATTAAAGAAATTTTCCACTATACTTCTAATTAAAGAAAACTAGCTCTTTAGTTTTTAATAAAGAAAATAAACACTATATATTCAAAAAAAAACTTATATTATAATTTTTAATAAAGAAAATATCTACCATAAATTTAATTAAAAAAAACTTCGACTAAAAATTTAATTAAAGAAAATTTTCACTATAGTTATAATTAAAAATTTTTACTATAGTTTTAATTAAATAAAACTTCCACTAAAAGTTTAATAAAAAAAATTTCTACTATAGTTTCAATTAACCATTAAATATTTTTTGGCTTATTTTCGTGCATCAATTTTTTTTACTATAGTAATTTTTTTTCAAGCATGAATCTATTTTCGTGAGTAAATTTTTTTTACAAAACTGATTTTTTTAAGCATGAATTTCTTTTCGTGAGTAAATTTTTTTTAAGCATGAATTTATTTTTTGTGAAAAGAAAAATGTTGTCACTATGTTTTTTTAAAAAGGCTATCTGTCAACAGACACTGACACACGATAAAAAAAACTTGATTTCAGAAAATCGAACATGAAAAACTGAACTTGAAAAACTAAACCTAAAACCGAACCTGAAAAAATGAATCTGAAAAAATGAATCTGAAAAAATGAATCTGAAAAAATGAATCTGAAAAATCGAACCTAAAAAACTGATCCTGAAAAACTGAACCTGTAAATCCGAACCCAAAAAAACGAACCTAAAAAACAAACCCAAAAAAACGAACCCAAAAAAACGAACCTAGAAAACTGAACCTAAAAAAATGAACCTGAAAACTGAACCTGAAAAAACAAACTTGAAAAACTGAACCTGAAAAAAACAAACCTGAAAAACCGAACCTGAAAAACTTAATCTGAAAAAACGAATTTGAAAAAATTGAACCTGAAAAACCGAACCTGAAAAATTAAAACTGAAAAATTAAAACTGAAAAATTAAAACTAAAAAATTAAAACTAAAAAATTTAACTTGAAAAATTAAACTTGAAAATTCGAACCAGAAAAAAAGAATCAGAAAACTGAACCTGAAAAATTGAATCTGAAATTATAAACTTGAAAAATTGAACCTAAAAAACTTAAGCTGAAAAATCGACTTGAAAAATAGTAACTTAAATCTCGTTTGTGAAAATTTAGCTGTAAAAACTTGTTCTAAAAACAGACTCAAAACTCGGGACTAAAGGTCTGGTCGAAAATATATATTAAAATCTTATGTAAATTTTGAATAATAACCATTTTTCATATATGATCGCTTTTTCGATGTGTGTAATAAATATCGGCTTAGTGAATTTTTTATATAAGTATGATTACAACGTAAAAAAAGTACAATTATAAAAATAACAGATGGAGTAAAAAAATAAAAAGTTTGGGTATGTTTTATTTTATTAGTAAAATTTTTTAAAATATAATTCATATTATTTTACTAAAGTGTTCAAAAAACTCTTTTTAGCTTCTATGTAATTCTTGAGAAAGTTGTATCATTCACTCAAAAATAAAAAAGTTGAAAAAAAGCAAAGAAGTACATTTACGTTTATGTAAAAAACATAACATTTCTCGTTGGTTTTTCAGTTGACGATATCTTCTATTAATCTTAAAGAAATAAACAGTTGCTTCTGGCTGTTTTCAAACTGCATGCCACTAGGGGCTCTCTTTTGTAATTACAAACGGTTTAATCAACATAGTTTGTAAATCAAAAACGACTAAACAACATTTTTGATTAATATGGTACTCATAAGCATTTCATTTTGCAGTGAAAATTGTTTAACATCACACTTTTGTAATTGTAGCTTGTTTAACCGACATATTATATTAAATAAAACAAAAAAAACAAAATATTTACGGAAACTAGTAGTCTTAAACAGCATTTTTGGCACGAAAAATGTCTTAATTTTTACATTTTACTATTAAAATGCTTTAAACTACACAATTCTAATTTAAATGTTCTTAAACAACACATTTTAGAAGATTTGCTTTTTTTAACAACACATCAAGAGCCTAAAGTTGATCTTAAAAGGTGTTTATATATCTGTTTATCTTCAACCAAAACATTTAGAGTACAGCAATCTTAAATCATAATAAACTCTAGACTTTGCGTTTAAAAATTATCAAGTCTCTCACGGGCAAGTTCGTGTTATACTCATTAGACTGTTTGTTATGTTATTGTTATATGAATTACACGTATTTATCAACTTCCTTTTTTTAAAAAAAGCTATTTCTATATATAAAATCATTAAATAAAAAAATCTTTATGACTAAAAACTAATGAAAAAAAAACAAATCTATCGACTAATCGAACCATAAATCTATACATACTCTTGGAAAAAGTTATATGTTTTAAAATATACGAAAACCTAGTATCGTTTATACATCTCTAGAAAAAGCTTAATTTCAAACAACAGAGTTTTATTGAATAATCTCTAATAAAAATCTACTCTATGGTATCCAATGTTTTGTGTAACATATACGAGACTTACTGAATTTGTAGTTTATAAAATTAAACAACAACAAAAACATATAATTTATAAATAACAAAAATCAAACATATACTTGTTGATAATTCACACGGATAGAACGTTACTTTTACTATACTTAAAGATCGAAAAAAAACTAAATCGTTTCTTCGTAAGACACTGACAAGAGAAAAAAGCAAAAAAGGTTTTCATTTAAAAGGAGTTATCAGATGATACTACTAAAAGAGGTTTCACACAACAAATGTAAGTATAAAAAGTTGAAAAAAGAAATGATCAAAGACCGCTTTCATTTAGAATACGTTTCTATTTTAATTAGTTGAAATCTGTCTAATATTCATGTGACCAATCAAAAAGAGATAGATAACATAAATAGCTTCAAATTATATGTGTACCATGGTGTTTTCGACAAACCCCTCAAAAGACAAATCCTTAGATTATACGGTAACCGAAATTGATTTAGATATTTAAACCTCTAAGTAACTATTTGTGATAGAATAGAAACTTAAACCATTGTTCCTGATATAAGAACCGACACGAAAGCAATATCAACAAGTGATACAGAAAGGTTTGATGAAATACGGGTTTTAAAAGGAATGGAATTTACGACTTCAACAACCATTATTAGCAAACCACTAACATCATTGGAGTGGTTAAACGAGTTTATGCGTAAAAACGATTTTAATTTTATCGTGAAACAAACGAACAAAACAATAATTCGAAAGTCAAATGGAAAACTAGTAGAGTTAGTTTCGAACAGAGAATTTATGAATACTTTGGGGTTTTAATTTGCATGGGACTGAAACCACTGTTCAATTATAAGGGATACTGGAACAAGAAGTCACCGCTTAAATATTTTGAGTTATTTCTAATGCAATGAATATTGTAAGATTTACATTCATAAACAAGCATATAACATGTGTTTCTAAAAAAGACTACTCAGATATTCAGAGAATTAATAATATTCCTAAAATTGTCAAATTGCTTAATGTAATTTTCAAAACTATGTACTCGCCGAGTGAAAGTTTGGCGATAGATGAAGGTCTTATGTCTTATCAAGGAAAAATGGCGTCGAAGGTCTTTAATTCCTGAAGCCCGAAAAAAGAGGACTGAAGATTTACATGCTGGTAGAGTCAAAGTCGAGTTATATATGCCGTTTTAAACTATGCTCAGAGCACTCAAAAATCAAAGAAATGATAATTTTTTTGTTAAATAATTACACAGGCATATGGCATATGCTGTATTTGAACAATTTTTATACTAGCTTTGAGTTGATAAAAAGCTTGTATAAAATGAAAATACGGGTATGTGGAACTTTGCGTTTTCTAGAGGGGATCTCAAAAATATAAACGAACTTAAAAAAGATACTAAAGCAGAGATTTTAAAAATTTACCAAAAAGAATCGATCAATCTTTTTATTTGAAAAAAGAATAAATCGAAAAAAGATTTGGATTATTTATTAAATTTTTACAATAAAGAACACGTGGAAAAACAAAAAAGAATTAAAACATATACAGATTCGGTGTAGTGGTTGACAATTCATATATTAAACTGTCAGCGGAAGAGAAGCCAAGATCTTTACCTCTTGTAGTAAGTGATTACAATAATTTTATGGGAGGTGTTGGCCTGACAGACCAATTGATGAAATATAATAATGTATTGAGAAAAAACGTTAGGTGGGTAACTAAATTCACAGGTTATGTTTTTTAAATGTGTTTAAATAATGCTTATTTATGTTACAAGAAAACCAGTGAAAAGCCTTTAGAGTGGTCGGATTTTCGAGAATCTATTGGTTTGGAGTTGATAGACTAAAACGAAATTCAAACACCTAGTTTTAAAATACACTATTTGAAAAGATCTAATAATAAAAAAGATTGCAAGTTAACTTCTAACGCATTAGACATAGAACAAATTACTATTGTTCTTGTTGTTGTGTTTATCTGTGTTTTAAAAAAGCTTTGAAAAATATCATACAGATTTGGAAAGTTCCAAAGAAACAACATTTCTTTCGTAAAAAAATGTTTTATATTATGAAGAATAAACTAAATAAAAAAGTTTACTAAACATGTTTTTTTCTATTTATTTTAGAGCTCTTTACACTAGATTTGACGGAGGCCCTGACAATAATCAAAAAAATAAAATAATGTTATATAATGGAACTTTTTGAATATTGTTTTTAACTTTCAAGAAAACCAAATATTGTAAGAGAACGGACTATAAAAATAAAACATCCTTTATCAAAAATTTCAAAAAAACTAATTAAATAAAAAAACTTTGAAAATATATAAGCGTTAAGCATATCGAGACGTTTTTTAAAGGCAAATGGATTTTTTCGTTAATTTCAGCTATCTTGCAGAAAAACAAAAAAAACAGTGGTCTTTTGATTAAAATTTAATCGTTCTAACATGCGACGAAGAAACAGAAGTCTTGTCTTAACCCAGTTTTTAAATTATATATCTGTTATGTCTTAAATCTGATATAGAAATCAAGGTTATGTTTAAGAAAATCGGTTTCCGGCTTGGTCTTTTGGGTTTTGTTTTTTTTTGTCGATAGATATTGAATCTAATGTTTATGATTTGATTTTTAAAATTTAACGTTTGTTCTTAACGCCCGAGCAACTTTTTTAAGCTTAGTTTGCGCGATTTGTTTTTAAAGATAAGATTAACATGTTATGACTAACTTCTTAGATTATCAGACAAGCCTCTCAAACGAAGCTCTTGCGATTAATTTTTTTAAGTGTCGGTTTCTGTAAATTCCGACTGTCATGTTCCTAACTACTCGTATTTTTTGCTAAGTGCCCGACTTCGGATTTTTAGTTTTAGACCTTCATATTCAGATTTTATATGAAGTTTTTAAGTTTCAAGATCGATTTTTGTGATTTTGATTTTAATATTTGTATTTATAGAAAGAAATATAGAGCTAAAGCTAAACAACAGTTTTTAACTTGGAAAAACTCTACTCAGTTTTTATGGTTAGCATTATCAAAATTGAAGGAGTAGAATATGGTTTTTTAAAATTTTATTTTCACGTTTGATTTTTTACGATAGTTTAATCATATTTGACTTTTCTAGTTAGATTTTCATGTTGGAAAACTAGGTTTCAGATTTAAAGTTTTATAATATGTTCAAATATTAGAGCGAAAATTTTACGTTTTCTTTTCAGTTTCAAATTTTAAGTTTAAATTTTTACGAGTTAAAGTTGCCCAAGTGTTTGTGTTTTTGTTTTGAGGTTGCGTTCCCGGGTTCGATTTATTAAATTTAATTTTATCGTTTTTGTTTTCAGATCTTTTTGCTTATATATTTTTTAGTTTAAACCCTTTGGTTATAGTTTTTTTGCTCGCGTTTTTAGGGCTATTTTTATGATGTTGTTTTTCTGTTTTTGAGTTCAAGCTAAGTTTTCATATTTTCTGATTATGCCAAAATTTTGAATATAGATTCGAGTTTCGATTTTTATTATTTGAGTTTGCAGGCCCGATATTTAAAACACTGCTCGGGTTTTAATAAGTCAAGATTTGAGTTTAGTTTCGGTTTAACAAGCTCATTTTTTTAAATCGTTTTTCATTATGGTTTTTTTACGTTTACTTTTTTAAAATTGGTAATTAGGGATCGTCTTTGTTTGAGTTCAGGACTTTCAGTTTTGGTTTTTAAAGATCGAGTCTTTTGTTTTTATTAGCAGTTTTGGTTTTTAAGCTTTGTTTAAAAGTTCGGCTTTTCAGGATTGGTTTTTCAGGTTTGGTTTTTCAGGTTTGGTTTTTCAGGTTTGGTTTTTCAGGTTTGGTTTTTAAAGTTCGGTTTTTTAAGTTTGGTTTTTAAAGTTCGATTTTTCAGGTTCGGTTTTTCAGGTTCGGTTTTTCAAGTTCGGTTTTTCAGGTTCGGTTTATTAGGTTCGGTTTTTTAGGTTCAGTTTTTCAGATTTGGTTTTTCAAGTTTAGTTTTTTAGGTTCGGTTTTTCAAGATACGGTTTTTCGGCTTCGATTTTTTAAGGGCGGTTATACAACTACTGTTTTTTGGTTCGAATTTTCAGATAGTAAGTTTCATATTTTTTTTTTCAAGTGTTAATTTTCGTATTCTATTTTTCAGATACCAATTTTCAGGTTCGATTATTCACGTTCGATTTTATAGGTTTGATTTTTTAGGTTTATTTTTTAGGTTCGATTTTTTAGGTTTATTTTTTAGGTACTGATTTTTAACTTCGATTTTTCAAGTTCGATTTTTCAAGCTTGGTTTTTTATATTTAGTTTTTCAGGTTCAATTTTTCGGGTTCGGTTTTTTAACTTCGATTTTTTAGGTTCGATTTTTTAAACGCGCCTTTCAGAATCGTGAATTTAGATTCGACTTTCCAGGTTCGACTTTTCACTTTCGTTTTTTTATATTCGGTTTTTCAGCTTCTACAATTTTAGTGGGGTTTTCAGTATCAGTTCTTTGTGTTTGAATTTTAATGTTCGTGTTTTTTTGAGATGATGCGCTTGGTTGTATTTGAGAAGAAGTTGACGTATATTCATGTTTACAAAAATGTGCTGTTTAAGATTATTTATGTTTACAAAAATGTGCTGTTTAAGATTATTTATGTTTACAAAAATGTGCGGTTTAAGACTATTTGTGTTTACGAAATGTGCTGTTTAAGATTATTTGTGTTTACAAAATGGTTTTAAACAACACATTTTCAACATTAAGGGTTAAATAAAAAATCTACTATAGGTTTAAATAAAGAAAATAAACAAAATATATACCATTTTCCGGTCTATTTTGTCTTTTTGCCAACCAATTTTGTCTTTTTGCCAACCAATTTTTGTCTTTTTGCCAACCAATTTTGTCTTTTTGCCAACCAATTTTGTCTTTTTGCCAACCAATTTTGTCTTTTTGCCAACCAATTTTGTCTTTTTGCCAACCAATTTTAGCTATTTATCAATTATATTTATCCTTTTACCAACCAGTTTTGTCTTTTTACCAACTAATTTTAGCCATAATTAGTTAATAAATACATTATCTTAATATTTTTCATAAAATCACTAAAAAATAAAATATTCTAATTTCCGCGCTTTTTACACTTTTTAAAAAAAATAAGACTCCCCCCATGCCACAAGAGGAAGATACAAGACTAATACAGCCAAGAGACATCACTAATAATATACCGAGAAGAACTAATGTATCGGTTTAGAATGACAAGCGGTTAAGTTTAATACGTCTTGTAAAAGAACAAGGTCAGTCTATTAAATCAGCATTAGAAATTCTTAGAATTAAATATAGCTGCGCAAAGGCTATATCAAATAAGCATACAAAGTTAGGAATAGTAAGTGTTAAACTAAAAGGCGGTAGTTCAAGATTTGTATTAACATCATCTATTCTTGAAAAAATTGACTCAATTGTTACATATAACTCCCAGTATACCTTGAAAAAAATTAAACTTGTTCTTAAATCCGAGAATTAAGATGGGTTTAATATATCTGTTTCTTCTATAAACAGAGGTCTTCAGGAATTAAAAATAACTATGAAACTGTCACACCGTGAATTGGACAGGGTTGATTTACCTGATAAAATACAGCTCAGAAAAAAATATTCATTATGGTTCAATATCCATTTTTAGAATGATTTGTCCAGTGCTGTTTTTGTTGACGAATCAGGATTTAATTTGCAACTTAAAAGATCATATGCTAGAGCAAGACAAGGTAGAAGAGCAATTGTTCCTGAGCCAACTATAAGAGGGCGAAATGTATCATTAATTGCAAGCTTAACTACGGTTCGAATGGGGTATTGCAAAGTCATATCTAATTCAACAGTTAACGCTGGAATTTTTTCTGAGTATATTAATGAATTGTGTATTTATCTTAGAGATGTAAAACTAATGGAAAATGCATGTTTGATTCTAGATAATGCACGAATACATATAAAGAAGAACATTCAAAGAATAGTATCACAGTATAAATTATACTTTTAAATTTCTGTCTTCATATTCATACATCCTTGATCCCTTTAGAAAATGCGTTTTCCAAGATCAAAAACAGAGTTAGATCTAAACTAAGATTAGGTAAGACTGGTGCATTATCTGAAATGTTACTGGCAGAAACTTTAAATATTACTTCTAATGATTCTAATGGGTATTTTAGACATATTCTTCGTAATATTACAAACTGTGCTGCTGAACTTCCTTATATTCATCAATAAATTGGTTTTGATTTATTTTTTTTTAAAATTTATACTATTAACTTAAAAATAATTTATTTTTAATAAAGATAAAATTGGTTGGTAAAAGGATAAAGCTAATTAGCAAATAGCCAAAATTGGTTGGCAAATAGACAAAATTGGTTAAGCAAAAAGACAAAATTGGTTGGCAAAAAGACAAAATTGGTTGGCAAAAAGACAAAATTGGTTGGCAAATAGACAAAATTGGTTAAGCAAAAAGACAAAATTGGATGAAAAAAAAGACAAAATTGGTTGGCAAAAAGACAAAATAGACCGGAAAATGGTATACAACTCGCACACAGGGTATATGCGTCGTGGTAGAATTCTATGAAGTTGTCAAAAACTCATAGTGTTGCTTCACTTTGCTTTCCCGTAAAAATGCTTTATTCAGAGGGGAGACTCTTCTAAAACGGGCTAACGATCCACTAGAAGTAAAAAGCGTTGCTGATATTAAAACAAATGAATAAATTTCATAATCTCAGCCAACTCTAGATTTAAAGAAGTAGTAGGATTGGTCCGAACCTACGACCGCGGGCATAAAGGGAGTGTTTCGAAGGCGTCAGGGTAGGTGTTCGTCACCCGTCCCACTGCGTTCAAAGCCCGTGAGTGGGGTTTCAACGCAAAGTTGTACCGGTAGCGTATCGGTAAAAGGGGGCGGGACTTCATCTATTGAGATGCACAGAGGAGGGAGTAAAGCCACTTCCAACGATCCCTATTGAAAGTGGGCGTTAAGAGGCACAGATCTCGCCACCAGTGACAGGGTCAAGCCATTGTAGCAGAGAGCTTATGTGACCAGTTGAGAAGACTAAGCAACTCCACACCGAACATTTTAGTGATCACCCCCGAGAACCCGGTTTGAGAAAATGGCGCAACTTCTTTACATAGTGTAAAACGGACGAACATAAAACAGCTCCTTTTGGTGGAATATCGATGAAATGCATACACAGTCAATAGACCGCTTTGTAAAGAGATTTATAATAAAGGACGTAGTAAAAACCAAGAGAGTCCGACAGAATGTTGGAAATATTCGTTTCGGTATCTGCAACCATTAAGCCGAATACTGTCTGCAATATCTCTCGTTTCATGAGAGAACGGGCGTTAGAATGAGAATGGAGTTACATCGCAATTAACTTCGGCGGAAACTCTCCAGGCGAACCTAAAGTCATTTCACCATACATGAATATCGCTATTTTGTCTTTTAATGTAAGTGAGACTTAGTCAAAAAATCTCTGAATTAGACGAAATGTTAAAAAGAGACAGGCCTTTGATTTTGGTCTACAAGAAATAAAGAAGCTGAAAAAATATAGATAACAACCCCCAGATACACTACTGTCGTTAAGACAACAGGATACCCAAAAGGAACAGGAGGCCTGATTATGAGAGTGAAATCTCAATCAGGTTGGAATCTGTCTGATTTATTATCCTAGAAGTATATGCTATATGCGAAAGTGTAAGTAAGTCTCTGTCGATGTAAGACAGGGGAATATTAATTGTTAGTGTTTACTCACCCTGTAGTACACACTTGGTAGAAAAGAAAAATAACGCAAAAATGTCTCTGAAGAGATATTTAGATAAAAATACTGAGTACTATAAAAGGGTCGAAATGCTAGGAGACTTCAATATGAACGAACGTGACTTACACAACTCCATAGACCCCCTAGCGATCAATTTCAAGTTATACCTAACACCATTGGTTACTTTTTTGAGAGAAGAAACACAAATACTTTGATTGATCACATAGTTGTACTCAGAGTAAAATTTGAGGCAGCAAAATCATTGCGCGGATACGACTTATCAGACCACATACCGATAATAGCAGAAGCAAGATTACCGGAGATTAGATTTAATCCGAAAGAAAAAATCAACAAAACACATAATGTGTGTTTAAGTGTGACCCTATGTTTGGAAACTTATTAGAGAACGGCTCATATGATCTAGAAACATATCCAGCTGGGTTTGTAAAAGCTTCCTAATCAGTAGCTTGACAACACGGAGCAATATCAACTACAAGCAATCTAGTTAGAGGAATCTACCTATCCCCCAGAACTTTAAAAAGATTAAGGATAGAGGCGCATATTTTGCCTAAAGAAAGACGGAAGAATTCTGCCGAGAGAGATATCAGCTTTCTAGAAAGGCAGCAAATTCGCGAAAGCGATAGAGAATAGAAAATATAGGCAATGCGTGAATAAGAAATTGTGTATTTTGAAGATTTCCAATAGAGGAGAAAAGCCTGACACATTATAAGCCAATTCACCAAACTAAAAAGTATAGTCAAATAAACCCTATCAAAAATGAAGAAGGGGCTTTTATAAGCGACATATCTGGACAAGGGAAAATTTCGGGCGACCACTTCGGCAAACTTACATCAGGCGTGTCTGCTAATAGTAAATCTACAGCAAAATGGCGTGCACTAATCGCTATTTTTAATCCTACACTAAAAGGGTGTAACGACAAACTAACGCGGACGGAGATTGTCACTACCGTAAAGAAAAAACCTAAAAATAAAGCGAAAAAAAAGTGATGGGACCACCGCGGAAGACTTTAAGCTGGTGGAAAACGAGAAAAACTTTATAAGCAAGCTGTCGAAGTTAGTCGACAAACTCATCGGAAAATTATAAGACAACAAAGAGCATCTCCGGTCTTTGGAACAAGAGCATTTTTAAAACAATACGAAAAAGAGTGACTTAACTCCGGTAGATAACTATAGAGAAATATCGTTAGTACTTTTTTATTTAAATTATTAATGATCATGGTCGCCCCATCATTAGATAACATGACTGAAGACAGCTTCTAATAGGGCGTAATCAGCTGGTTTCACAAAAAGAGAAGAATGCGAAAACAGGCCACTGATCTATTAGAAATTGAAGAGAGTCGTATTCAAGAACCTACCGACGCTTTATTGCTTTTTAGACAACTCGAAAGCTTATGACAGAGTCTCGCATGAGGGACTCGTAATAAAACTCGGAGCGATGTGGATTGAAGAAGAAGTACTTTCAGTGATAAGGAGCGCATACAAGAATCCTAAGATCTGCGTGATAATTGGAAACAGCCTAAGTGATTCTGTGTCATATAGCTGTGATCTTAGGCAAGGCTGCCTTAGTCTACCTATACTCTTTAACCTCTATATTACGGATCTCTCGAACAATCTCATACACCTATCGGTAGCAGGGCTATAGGGGAAAGTAGTATAAAAGGTCTTATATTCGCAGACGTTGCTGTCAACTCGCATACTCCGAAGTTACACTGAAACATAATATTGCAAAGATAAAAGAATGATGTGGGAAACGAAACTAAATGTGGAAAAATGTGGGATTTTAGAAATGGGCAGTAAGCTCAAACAAGACCCAAGTGAGATTCGAAGATGATGGAATACCTCTGTAAGAAGATCATATTTACATGTGTATTTAGATAAAGCCGGATTTAGATATAAGAGAGACGTAAACAGAAATCGGAAAAACAGAAGTAAGTGTTTACTCGATACACGCCCTTGCCTACTCTACACCTCATTCTCCATACACTTTAGAGCAAAGCGCTCAAATGGATTTTGCTACCGATACTTCTATATGGAAGCGAACTATTTGGAATGAGTACTAAGTGACTAAGCAAAGTACAAACGTTACTCAATAGCGCCTGTAGGAGCGTTTTCAAAACAGAAAGAAACACGCTAATTAAGCTATGTAAATCAACTTTAAACTTGCCGATCAAGCCAATTGATCTATTAGCAACCAGGAACCGTCCCCGAGGACTTAATAAGTGGAAAGCGGCTAAAACACCAATTGGAGATCTCATACGGAATCCTTTATTATCCGACGATCAACTGGGTAAGTAAAAATAACAGATGGAAACGAATAATTTTAAGAGATGAAGGAATTTCGATAACTGAAGCACTAGAAACAGAGTTCCTAAGCAGAAAGATAGTGACCAAGACTATGGCTCTAGCTGAGAATGACAAAGAAGATTCTGGTGTGAATATATCGTGTCCGATAATAATGTACTCATTGCTTTATCCGGGCTCTAACGTCGACCTACGTTTTTTAATTGAAACAGAATTCAAAAACTACAACCTGCGTAAAGATTAGCGAATACTGGGCTAATCTATAAGAACTACAGAAATACTTGTCTATGTTGTATAGAAAAAGTTAAAGCAGTCTAACTACATGTGATATTCAGATGCCCTGAATGGAGCATGTGCCGTAAACGTTTGTATAGAAGCAGGACTGGCTACAAACCCACCATAGGACGACAACAGTTTGGTTGTCGCTATGAACGGTCTCTTTGGAGAAGAGCTAACTCAAGGCCTGAACTACAAGATACCTCTCCGAGTGTCATCAAAATGCACGCTGCGGTTAAATACTTAACCGTAGTAATATCTTTAAGCGCTGTGATAATCTCTAGGCTGAGAAGTGAGCAGTTAGCGAATTCCAGAAGCCGAAGCCCCAAGATTATTCCGACTCTGGGTGACTCATAGCCTTTGCAGGGTGAGGAGTTTAGTGGGTGAAAGGCCCACACTATTCTTTTTTGCCGGAGGGGGGGTGTCTAATCCACTTTAATATAGGGTCTTCTCTTATATAAGGAGACCGCGAAGCAAGATAAAACATTCAGCTCATCCTGCGGGGAAAAATAAATAAATAAATATGTAATGAATCAAATCAATAACAGATTTGAAAAAATGTATCGATTTAAAACTGACACCGATTACTTTATCTGAGTTAAAAATATTTATTGCGTTTAATTTATATATAAGATAGTCAAAATAAATGAAATTAAAACACACTGCAATAACAATATATGTTTGTTCGAAGGTGGTTTTGTTAGGGAAAGATGCCATATGTTAGATACACAAAAATGAACACCAACTTGAGCCTGGCTACAGTTGTTAAGTCTAATACGAGTGAAAAGGGAGATATACCTTCAGCTACAAAAAAACAATTGTTTATCTAGACGATAAGTTTTTGAATTATACTCATAAATCAAGAATTATCAATCGATGAAAACATGTGCAAATATCAGGTAATATAGTTTTAAAAACTATATTCTGTCAAATCTATTAAGGTTGGAATAAAATATCACCAACTTGTCGATTCAAAAACTAGTAATACTATGAACATTAAGTTAAATACCGACAAAATATGC
Organism: Cucumispora dikerogammari; assembly: GCA_014805705.1. NCBI lineage: Eukaryota > Fungi > Microsporidia > Cucumispora > Cucumispora dikerogammari. The sequence goes on along the minus strand of SBJP01000325.1, from coordinate 3,131 downwards.
GTCGATCAAATATGCCGAAACTTATTTGATCTCAAACCACACAGAGAAAACCAAATGCTACATATGGATAATCATTACATAGTATAACTTTATGTAATGAATTAAGAGTAAAACAAATATATTGTCGTGTAGCAATGAGAAGACAAACAGAAAGCCAAAATGATATTCAAAGAAGTGAGAATTTATGAAAAGACTTGATTTCAAACATGCGCAAAAAAAAAAACAAATTTAATAATCTCTTATGATATGATAAAAAAAGACGTTTGCTTGTTTTTACATTTATGAACATTGAATTGCCGTTACAAAAAGCAAAAAAACTTTCTCAAAATCACCTATGATCAGAGATTATAGTCAAAACATGAGGCGTGTCGCTATCTTTTGACCAAATGTTAAAAAGTTATTACAACGAAAGAAAATCAGAAAAATGAAATAACAAATTAACAATATGCTTGATCATCTTGCTGATACATAATTCTTTCTTTTTTTTCAAAAAAATCTTAATGCTAATCTTTATAAAATAAATCACAAAATTACTTATAGAAGAGAGAAATAAAACATTTATGTGTAAATCATGTTTCTGAACAATAACCATTTCTGTAAAAAAAAAAGATATAGCTACAAAAAAGACACTGATATTGTGAAGAATCGAATTCGGAAAAGAGAACTTAAGTAAAATGCAGACATCATAGAGTTGTTAAAAAACAAGAGTCGTGTATTGAGAATGTGATGTGTTACTTTGTGTATATTTTTGTTTTTACGAGTATCATATTTCAGGTTTCTCGAAATTTTCTGAAAACACAGAGATTCTTTTTTTTAGAACTTTTACTCTAAAAGGCGCATTTCCTTTTTATATTTAAGCTAATATTTCTCTCATCACTGTTTTCCATTTTATGTTGTTTGTTCTTTTAATATTTTTTTTTCATATTTATTGATATTTTCGTTAACGGTTGTTGGGAAAACTTCTTCAATTTATTATAGTAAAAAAATATTTTTTAATTATAAAAAATTCGATTTTTCAAAAAACATGCTTCTGATCGAAAGGTCAATTAATATTATTGTAAATTTTTCTTTTGATTAATATTATATTGTAAAAATTTTCGTAAATATTTTTATAGTCTATTTTTTTTTCTAAGTCACTTTATAATGTAAAACGTCTCGCATATTTTATAGTGTAAACTTTCTTTTATTTAATATTATAGTTAAAATACTTTTCTCATTAAAAAAAATAGTGTAACTCTCTCTTAATTGACAATTCAATGGAAAAAACAGCATGTTTAAAATTATAGTGTAAAATTTATTTTTATTAATATTATAAACCAAATTTTTTTTTTCGCATAAGATTATAGTGTAAGATTTCTTTTAAATAATATTATATTGTAAATTTTTTTTAAATAATATTATAGTGTACATACGTCATTAATTTGCATTATATTGTAAAATCAACTTAATTAATATAAAATATTCGAAAAATTGCACTTTGTGTATTAACTTCTATATTGTAAAAAATAATAATATTAAAAATACAAAAAAAAACTTATATAATTGAAAATACAGTAAATTGTTTATATAGTTTATAAAAGGTAAGAGGTTTAATTTAGTTTATAAATATTTGAAGAATAATTTAATTAAAAAAGATTTCTGTGTTTTCAATTATATGAAAACTTTTATGAGTTTTTAACTTATATTAACGTTTTTTTGTATTTTTAATTATATTATTTTTACAATATAGAGAATAATACATGTAATGCTATTTTTTGGATTACTTCTAATTACTATTATAGTTAAATTTTTCGACGAAAAAATAGTGTAAAATTACGCAAAAAATAATTTTTTATTGTTTATGTTTCTTTAATCAATAGTATAATGTAAACTTTTTTTATTTGATGTATAATGTAAATTTTCTTAAAAATATTATAATGTAAATTTATCATTAATATTATGTTGTAAATTTTATCATTATTTCATATCCTTATTCGAGTTTTTTCCGAGATAAATTGACTTGGGGTGTGTGAGAGTTATATTAAAATTGAAAAAAAAACCTGTAAAACAGAATATTAAAGACAGGTAAACACGATTTATTATGCAATAAGATTCAGTTCTTCGTGAATCGGAGTATGTTTAAAAACGGTGCACGATGTTGTTTTTGTAGTAAAACGACATTGTTTTTTCCGGAAACGGGATAACCATGGTTTTTTGATTTGTTAGAGCTAATTTTATAAAACTTATAAAAAACAGTTCTGAAACGATTCTTTTTACAAAATAATAAAATTTTTTTTCTGAGAAATGTAATATTTTGAATAAACAGAGCAACCAAATCACAATAAAGATGAAAAACACGTATATAATGTTATTTGAGCGTTTTAAAACGTGTTTTTTGTTAATTAAGAATGAAATAATCTTTCAAAAATCTATTTAGATTGAAAAAATCGAATAGTTCGTTGAAGTCTACTAAACAGCTCTCGTTGAAAATAAAGGCCATAAAGATCGAATTAGAAGGTTACGAGATGTGTTAGTAAAATTTTGAGAGAAAAGAAACGAAAATTAGAAAAAATTGCGCCCACCCTAAGTTATGATAAACTTTCACAAAAAACTACCCAAACACGCAGAGTTTGACATTTTGTAAATAATATCTTGGTATAAAGCTCTCTTAACCTTGAGAAAAAGATATTTAAATTAGAAAAACAACATTTAAAGAGTTCGTAAGACTCAAGAAGATAAGTAAAAACACACGCAATCTATAAATACTTAATAGAATAACATTAAAAACATGTTGGATCTTAGGGAAAAAACCTTAAATTATTTAAAAAAAAAGAGAAACCAATAGAAAGTCAAAAAATTTGAATAGGAATTTTTTCTCGCTAGTATGCGTTTATCATCATTTAAAAAGTGTTTTTAGTTAAAAGGTTTTTAATTTTAATATATTTTCACACACAACTTAAGTCAAATTATCCCTTTTTTATTAATTATATCAAGTCTAATAATAAGAATGATATTGTAAAAGTAGTCATTTGCTGTCACTTCAAATATAAAGATCTTGATATTTCATCAACTATAATAACTAATATAAACAACATTTCCTCTCTTTGTTTTTTTTATTATTATATCGCAGGTGACTAATAATAAATAAGTGT
>SBJP01000324.1:0-17393 GCA_014805705.1 Cucumispora dikerogammari | reverse complement strand
TTTTCCGAATATATAAAATCTAGAAACTATCTTTATCCAAAAAATTTCTTATATATTATTGTTATTTAGAGCAAAGTTTTTAAGTTTGTTTTTAAAAAGCTAGTTTTTAGATTTATATATTCGAAAAAAATTTTTTAGATTTTATATATTCAGAAAAAATTTTCTAGATTTTATATATTCAGAAAAAATTTTCTAGATTTTATATATTCGAAAAAATTTTTCTAGATTTTATATATTCAGAAAAATTTTTCTAGATTTTATATATTCAGAAAAATTTTTCTAGATTTTATATATTCAGAAAAATTTTTCTAGATTTTATATATTCGAAAAAATTTTTCTAGATTTTATATATTCAGAAAAAATTTTCTAAATTTTATATATTCGAAAAAAATTTTTTTGATTTTATAATAAGGCTATTTTTATTTCTATTTTTTATAATGCCCCTAAAAAATATTTGTCTTAAAAGATTTATATTTAATATAAAAGCTCAAAAATTTTATAATCTATTTAAATAGAAATAAAATACAGTCTTTTTAACGCAAAAAAAAAGCTCATAGAAGTTTAATAAAACAATTTATAAACATTTTATTTTTTATCTGCAAGAATTTTGATTTTTCAATATTTTTAAGAAAAAAACTAATACAAATATTAAAAAAATAAAGTTTTGAAACCAAAAAGATTAAAACAACTTTGCAAAAGCATGTCTAACTAATTGTTATCAAAAGCTCGCGTGTTAGAATATAAAAAGTTAAAGCCGAACAAATTATTTAAAAAGCAGAAGAAAAACAAACAAAAAATATTGACGTTAACTAAAACTATCGAAATCATTTAAAAAGCGATGTTACAATTCTTTAGTTAAAAACGATAAGAACCGCCATGAGATAAACCTAAAGAGATTTATCGAGATCTTACTTCAAAAGTTAAGAAAAAAAATAGAAAAACTTTCGTTGTTCCGTCTTTTTTAATGAAATAATAGAAAAACTTTCGTTGTTCCGTCTTTTTTAATGAAAAAATAAAAGACAATGATATTGAGTTTTATGTCAGTTGTAATAAAAAAAGCATTTCATATTCTAATAATAAACATTTCTATTTATTTTTCGTTTTTGCTGCTGATTCGATAAAAATATATATTTACAGACTGTTGCTTGTTTTATAGGGTTTTTGGTGTATTTATTTTTTTATTGTAGTAAAAAATAATACTTTTTTTTTATTTACTTTTAACTGCCCAAGCGTTTTATTAGATAAAGTTGTTCGATATCAGTATATATTAGTTTATAATAAAGTACTAATTTACGTATAAAGACTGTGGCTTTTTTTATGTATTATAGTTGCTTCGAACTAATATTAAATTTTTCAAAGGACGTTGTCTATTTATTTTAAAATCTATATTTATAAAACCTACGTTTCCCGCAAACCTTTTTGTTTATCAATATCGGTTTCATTGAAAAAACCTTCAAGCTTAATTATTTTACGAACTTAGATTATAATCTTAGAATATTATTATTAACCCTCTGTTCTTATCCCTTTTTTTTGAGTTATTTTTTTTGTATTTTTTATTTTTATAATCATGTCTTTTTTATTTTTTTTTATATATTTTTTTTTGAATTTTTTATTTTTTTTTTTAGAATTTTTTTATATATTTTTTTTGAATTTTTACTGATTTTACATTACTATTTTTTTATAAATTTTAAGTCAAAAGATAGGCTTTAGGTGAAAACACTTAGAGATAATAATACAGATTAGATATGTAACAATCCCAGCGCCAAAACTCTGCACAAAAGATTTTGGCATGCTTTTTTTTAATATAAACATTTTTTATATAAAATTTGATTATGTAAGAGTTTCGAACTCAGAACATACAGTAATTTCAGGTTTTTCTATTCCCATCGAGCTAAACTCACTATATAAATATTAATGAATAATATATAAAGATGATAAAGCGTATATCAATAAAGTTTTTGTAAACGAAAAACAATATCATCAATTAAAAAGATAGAATTAAGCATAAAGCAGATTATGAAAAAGAAAAAACACTTAAAAAGCGGAACCCCTATCTCTTGGCAGATTAAAAAAAATCTCGATTTATAAAAAAAGGTAAAGCTTTATTTATTAAATAAGCGTTTTATACAAAAAAAAATGGTACTTGTATACTTTTCTTTCTACATGTAGTTAATTAATGAAAGAGACTAAAAAAAGATATGCAAAAAAATTTAAGTAAAAACAAAAAAATATACTGTTATTTTTAATTTTAACTCTTTTACAAGGCCCAAACACTCGACTAGTGACAATTATGCACACGAAACTAACGTACGCGAACTAAGAAGCGAGTTTAATGAAAAATAAGTTAAAAAGTGTTTAGTAAAAATTATAAACCCAGAACGCGCGATAGAATAAAAACAGTGTGTTTTCATATTATAAGCTATTTAAAAAAAAAGTTGCTCACTTTTTAGTTCGTTTTTATCTAAACAGTTTTTGGTTAATTAAATTATGTTTTTTTTACTTAAGAAATAGAACGAAAAAGTGCATAAAAAAGCGTCGCTTCCGATAACTCAAAAATAACTATCACAAATGAACTAAACCGACCAGCCTGGTGTTATATAGAACATTCTTAGCAGTTAAGAATATACTGTTTTAAAATATAAACTTATGATGGGACGGTGTTAAACAGATTAGATGACTGTAGCATGAAAATCGGAGAATCATGAAAGTTGTGATTAAACTTTTAAATAGAAATTTTTTTTATATGTTTTTTTATTGAGTAGCCTCGCATAGAAATTGGGATTAAGAAAAAAGGCTAGAAAAATATTTATTTTAGAAGGGAATTTTAGGTGATCCGATTTTTATGAAAACTTTTTTTAAAAAAATTAGATCAGCTAAAATTACTACATTAATTAATTAAATTCTAGTCGCTTTACTTAATCTCAGTTTTTATGCGAGGCTACTTAATAAAAAAACATTAAAAAAAAATTTCTATTTAAAAGTTTAATCACAATTTTCATGTTATGTTTTTAAACATTAAGCTACTTAAATATTAAGTAAAAAGTAGAAAAAAAGTAAAAACTAAATTATGAGAGAAAACTTATATAAAATAATTTAATTTGAAATGAAGCGATAAAAATAATTGTTTAATCAAATGGTTAACAAATTTTGATCGTTTTTTAACAATATGTATTTATTCAAATCATACCTAAAGTTTGTACCATTCTAGATCCAAACGAAAAGTTATATATAATTGCTTTTGAAAACACAAACACAGTTCCTGCCGGTTTAAGCGCTGTTAAGAAAGCAAAATTCATAAAAAAAGCTAAAGTCTTTGTGTTTGAAAATGATTGTTTATATGTGGTGTATAAAACCAGAAAATATGAATATATTTGTCATTACGAGACACAAGCTATAAAAGAGATTTGTGAGTTGTTTCATTTACCTGGCCATATAATAAAAACTCTTTGAGGAAAGTGATAGTGTCCAGATATGTCGGTATTGGTGTCGAGGATATTTACAAATACGTGTATAATTATGTGGCTTGTCAAAGAGATTTTACTCATACGCTTACAATCCCACTCACACCTATAGTTCCTAGCTATATCCGCGAAAGATTGATAGTTGACACAATCGATCTTTCCGCATATGCTGACGCTAATGACGATAACAAATATATATTTACAATAGTCGAATTTTTCTCAAATTTTGCTTTTTGTTATTCGGTGCAGAGAAAAACTGCAGAATTTTTTTTGAAATCTATTAAGCACCTATATCATAAAAAAAGGGTGAAAGATTTTACACTTAGATAATGGTGGAGAGTTTGTTGTGAGTAATTTTTAGTTCACAAATTTCGTTGTTTTTGAGTCAGTAACAGGTGCACCATTCAGACCCTAGACACAAGGGCAGATAGAGAGATTTAATAGAGCTTTAAAATCTAAACTAATGGGGTATCTTGGTTCCGAAAATAGAAGATACGTTGGTGTATTAATGAGATTTTGTTTCAATACAACGCAACTAAGCACAAAGCAGTCCGACTTCTGCCTTTCGTATTATTTAAAGAGTATTCTCAAATTAATAATAATTTTGATAATTATAATAATCAATTTGATATACAAGAAGTTAGAGATAATTATGCAAGATATGTAAGGAATTATAAACAAACATATGACGAAAGAATACAAGCGCAAAATATAACTATATTTAATCTCATTTTAGTAGCAAAAAAATTTAATAGATTTTTTCTAAGACGACAAAATGCTTCATAAAGCTATTATGAAAAGGGTGTTCTTGTTGCTATGAGCATATTTGTCGGATATGTTCAAGTGAAACCCGAAAATTCAAACGAGAATGTTTTTATTGTTCACAAATTATTAATTAAAAAATTAATTGATTTTTTTTAACATTAATTTTAAAAATATAAACTTTCAGCTTTAAAATTGGTGATATTTCTGTCAATTAACCATCTGTATCAAAATTAAAGTTTTTTATTAAACAATATGCGTAATTTTATGTTACTTATTATTAAATTATATACGAAACAAAACACTTTGTATAATAATCCAGTTAAAACTTATTCGAAGTAGTGATAATTTTAATCGTTATTTTTCATTTTTGAATCGTATTCTTGTTTGTTGTTTTTATACTTAATATTTAAGTAGCTTAATGTTTCAAAACATGTTATGAAAATTGGGATTAAACTTTTAAATAGAAAAATTTTTTCATGTTTTTTTATTAAGTAGCGTCGCATAAAAATTGAAATTAAGAAAAGAGACTAGAAATTTAATTAATTAATATAGTAATTTTAGCTGATCTGATTTTTTTAAAAAAAGTTTTCATAAAAATCGAATCAGCTAAAGTTCCCTTTTAAAGTAAATAATTTTCTAGCCTTTTTTCTTAATCCCAATTTTCATGCGAAGCTACTTAAACAAAATTGTATATAAAAAAAATTTCTATTTAAAAATTTAATCCAAATTTTTATTATTCTTTGGTTTTCATGCTACAGATGACAAAAACAAGCTGACAACACTGTAACTCTATAAGTAAATATTTTGAAAAACATGATAAAATCAACTTTTATTTAAATGATACTTGTAAAAAACAACTTCACACACAAGAAAATATCGCATGTATTACAATAAGTCGAAACAAGTTCTTGTGTTTTGGTTTTGTTATAACACTGCCTACAATCTTTTCTTTGTTCAGACTGCATGACTATATGTCTGTTTTATCTGAGATTTTTTTCGTCTTGTTCTGAAGATTGAATATTTGAATTCTTTTAGTCAGTTTATAAATGTATTTGAAGTGTTTTTTGTCATAATTTTTTTTTTGCTTATGTCTAACCCGACTGCTTCTTTGTGTTTAGATGTTTTTTTATGTATATTTGTTGTTTTGTTTTTTTATTATTCTTATAAACTTTTAGTAAAATATTTGTAATTTGTTTTTTGTATTCAAACAAAGTAAATTTTTTTAATATTTTTACAATACAGCACAAAAAAATTGTATAATGCAATTTATAAAAAGTTAAAAGCAATTTTTCTTATTTAAGAGTTAGCTTTTTTTCGCAGAAGAGTAATATTTAGTTATCTCATCGCAAAAACCGAAGTCCCATATACTCATTGTATTTTTTTAATGCTAATGGCACTTTTTTTTAGTAAAAATTGTTGTTTTTACTTTTTATTGATTTTTGTTGTTTTGATTAATTTTTTAGATAAAATATTTTTTGGTTCATAGAACAAAGTTATAAATCGAACTTGCCTTTTGTCATAATGATCCCCAATAATGTAATTTTTATTGACTTTATAAAAAATTTAATCTTTTTTTAGCGCATTAAATTAATTTTGATCTTCTTTGAAGCTCCCTTATTGTTTCCCAAAGTGCCACATGTATAAACTTGTTTTTCAAATAGCAATTCAGTAAGCTTTATTGAATTGTAGTAATTATCCATATATATAATATGTTTTTTACTAAAATAATTTTTAAGCAAAATCAAGACAGTTTCATTTATCGTCTTACCTAAGCTACAAATATTAAATTTTAGTGTATATTAAGTTTTAGAATTACAGAGCATGTACAATTTTATTTTGTATTTGTCGGTTTTTGAGCGTCATATGTTTTAAATCTTAATTTTCTTTTTTATAACAAATGTCTTTATCAATGCTTAAATCGCGTCCCGGAGAAGACTTTGCGCTAAAGACTGAATTAAAAAACATTATTGCTTTGTCGGATATTATTGAGTTAATTTTCGTTAACTTATCATCAACGTCATATATTGAAAAGTTAAACTTTATTGCCTTAAATCAACTTCGTGCTATCGCTTTTGAAATGACGAGTTGACCGAAACTATTTTCTTTTTTTTTCCCAATACATATAATAACAGAGAAAAGTTTACACATAGACATTTAAATTTTATCCTAATATATGTTTTTATTTCAGACTTTTTGATTCTGTCACAGTATTTGTCGGTTTTAGTAATGTGCTTATTTGTTATAATTGTGAGCAAATTAAAAAAATCTTTACTCAAAAAACAATTCAAATGTTTGTAAGGTGTTATAGCCTGACTTTTAAAATGATTTTTTTGTTCTGTAAAGTTCAATTTTTTAGAAAGTTTAATGTTTGCGACTTTATTTAAAGTATTCTCTTGAAAATGCAGTTTTATACTTTAAGTTTTATAGATTCAGATAACTCTTCATTTAAATCTATCGAAATATATTCGACAGTGAAATGACACAATTATTATTACTCAGTTTTTTTAAAGTTATAGTTTTTTTTGTCTTTCTTCATGGGAGATTATTAGAAAAATTTTTAAGATTTTAACTTGACAAAGTAAGAGACGGAAAAAACGCTGAGCACCGTTTCGTCGGTGAATTAAAAGCGCCGTTTCGCCGGTAAAAAAAATTAAATAATGAAAAAATTTCGTTATTTTTCGTTATTTTTCGCTCTTTTTTGTTCTTTTCCGTTCGTTCGTTTCGTTCGCTCGTTCGTTTCGTTCGTTTCGTTCGTTTTTTCGTTTCGTTTCGTTCGTTCGTTTTTTCGTTTCGTTTCGTTCGTTCGTTTTTTCGTTTCGTTTCGTTTCGTTCGTTTCGTTTGTTCGTTTCGTCTGTTCGTTTCGTTTATTCGTTTATTCGTTCGTTTGTTTGTTCGTTTGTTTGTTCTTTTATTCGTACGTTTCGTTTTTTCGAAAAAATTTATTTAAGTTTGGTCGAGAAAACGCGTGGCCATTTTTGTACAGTTTTTAAAGCTTTTATTTAAATTAAAATAGTAAAAAAGATTTTTGTTTTTTTCTTATAAGATAATAAATAGATGTCTTAGTTTTACCGGCAAAACGGCGCTTTTAATTCACCGGCGAAACGCCGCCCAGCCGTTTTTTTGTTTTTTTTTCATGGGAGATTATTAGAAAAATTTTTATGATTTTAACTTGACAAAGTAAGAGTTGGAAAAAAGTTTTTTTTACTTGCTTTAATTCACTTATTAGATGGATATAAATAAATATAAAGAAAAATATTATAAATATAAAAAAAACATCTATAAATATAAAAAAACATCTACAATTATACAGTTGTGTTAAAGTTAAAAACAAAAAATCTAATTACGAATACAACTTAATTGTTTCGTTTTTTACATATTTTACTTATATTATGACTGTTTTATTTGTAATTCAATTCTAATGATTTTAACTCTAAACAGCTTTATATTGTTAAATATTTTGTTTCTAATGTTAATTATTTTTTTTTATATTGATATTTATTTTTATTTGTTTTGATGATGAAATTTTTTTATATTTATGATTATTTTTCAATGGTTTTATAAACAATTTTCTTAAAACTTATAAATATTTTTCTTTATACTTTAAATAATTTTCTTTATATTTTTGAATACTTTTCTTTCTAAATAAAAAACCCTGTAAATACTTTGTCTTGTCAATGTGTGTTTTTGTTTTTGATTACTGTTTTTAGATTTTAACATCGCCGTACGTATAAAAAGATATTATAAATAATAAAATGTTTTTTTAAATAATAAATATTATACATTTTTCATCTATAATAAAAATTAAGAATAAGACACTAAAAACAAATAAGCAAAAAAATTTAAGTAAAAACAAAAAAAAATTGTTGTTTTTTTTGTCTTTGACAAGGCATAGAAAACCGACTAGTGACATTTATGCTGACAAAACCAAATGAATACAAACTACCAAACGTTTCTAATAAAAAACAAGTATTTGAGAAAAAAAGATAAAAAGTGTTCAAGTTTGGTTTTTATATCACAAGCGCAGCAATAGAAAAAAAGAGGATGGTTATATATCGTTTTGCTAATTAAAAAAAAATTGAAGTATTTTTGATTTGTTTTTACTTAAACAAATTTGCCCAATTAAATTATATAGGGTTTCTCTATCAATAGTGCCAATACTGTCAATTTCCCTATCAATAGTGCCAATTTCCCTATCAATAGTGCAATTAAATTAAAATTCATGTTTTTATATATATTTTCCTTATCAATAGTGTCATTAAATTAAAAATCATGCTTTTATATATATTTTCCCTATCAATAGTGCCAATTTCCCTATCAATAGTAACATTTTCTCTATCAATAGCGCCAATTTCCCTATCAATAGTAACATTTTCTCTATCAATAGTGCCAATTTCTCTATCAATAGTAACATTTTCCTTATCAATAGTGCCATTAATTAAAGTACCATAAATTTATATATTTTTTTCTTTCATAGTGCCAAAAAAAATGACAAAATAAATAAACTTTAATCCATGGATCAAAGCAATAACAACAAAAAGCGCCAGAATACATCGACGCAAACAAAACAGAGTGTTATTTTCCGATATTTAAATGGAATAACTACAGCCGCAATAGCTGCGAGTTTACGAAACAATCGATCAACGGTAAATAGAATAATAATGTTATTTAGGAAAAATGGAAAAACAGAGTCGAATAAAAGAGGCGGATATCGTAAAACTATACTAAATATAAATCAAAAAGCTTACAGGGTTTCCCACGTCATTTTGACAATGTAATAACCAATTTTGACAATGTCCCAACCAATTTTGACATTGTCCCAACCAATTTTGATACTTTCATTAAAATAATCAACATCCATATCGACGCTAATCAAAACGTATGAAAAATATTTTAAAATGATATATTATTAAAATTTATAGATTAAAAAGTTTACTATTCAACTATAGGCTCTTTTCTAATGCACTGAGATAGAAAACCAAGCATATGCCTGTAATAACTTTCACAATGCGCAGGATCTATCAAACTTTTTACATTGTCTATATTAGTCATTAGCTGTTCTTGGTTTTCAGCTCTTAAACTTCTTACATGTTGTTTCCACTGAGAAAAAAGATTTTCAATAGGATTCAAAAACGAAAAATATGAAAGAAGAAATATAACTCTATAATCACCCGATGTGATTTATTGATCGATAATCCTAGATCGGTGAAATGGAACGTTGTCTATTATAATGTCTGCGCTAGATATATTTTGAGAAGACAGCGTTTGAATCATTTCACGTATGAAGTTTAAGAAAGTATCTTGTTAAACGGCCTCGTTTGGGTAGAATATTTAAAAATACTCCTTTTATTCATAGAACAACAAACCGAGATGTTTCGAGATCTAATTGAGGTTACGTTGTGAACAGCTCGCGTTCCTGCTAATGATTTTTCTCTTCTTGTTCTCATCGATACGTTGAACCTCACCTCGTCTATAAAAAAAATCTTGGCATCGTTTGTAGTAGACATAAGATTTATAAACATGTTTGCATATATTACGCGATCGTTTAGTAATTGCGCATCGTTTCTTCTTATTGAAATATTATGAACACGTTTAAAATAGTATTTAAAGTTTTCAATAAATCGTTTAATTGTGCTCTTGCTTACAATAACGTTTCTCTCTCTCTGAAGTTTTCTTTTATTTTTCTTAGAGAAACCCCGCAATCTTCGTCTACCCAGTTAATAATTTTCCTTTTATCTTCGGGTGTTAAAGCCTTTCTGCTTACTCCCTTTTAACCGTCTTTCAAAATTACTAGTTTCTTTATGCAGCTTTATTATTGCGTAAACTGTTGTTCGCTTAAAACCCATTATTTTTGCAATCTCAGAAGCTGCGTATCCGTTTAAATATGCTTCTATTATTCTTCTTCTGCTATCGTTGGTAATAAATTGATTTGGCATGATCTTTTTATTTTATTTCTAATTTATTTTTATTAAAGTGTCAAAATTGGTTAAGACATTGTCAAAATTGGTTGGAACATTGTCAAAATGACGTGGGAAACCCTGTATATCAGAAGTTTGGTAAATGCAAATTTATTAATTACGTTGAATGCAATTGTATTAAAAATACAAAAAACATTTCAACTTCCAATGGATTATAATACCTTTGATAGATGTTTAAAGCAGTTTCATTATAGTTTGAAACAATTAGTCGTTCTACCCAAGCGTCGAAATTGTGAAAATACAATCGAAACTCGCTTTAAATATGCCAAAGATTTCCTAAATTTAACAGCATCAATTGAAAACAAGAATTTAGTTTTTCTGGGCGAAGAGGGTTTTAGTGTATGTTCAAAAACAAAAAAAGATAGAGCACTAATAAGCTGATCCCTTACTATAAGCACGGGGTCGATTCAAAGCAAAAATATATCCGCAATTGCAGCTGCCAATAAATTTGGTATGATTGATTTTTATGTAAATAATCGTCCTGTAAACGGGAGATTTCCTAGGTTACATTATTAATCTAAAAAACACTTGTTCGACAAGAAACATTCAAAAACACCATTTCATATGGGATAATGCCAAAATACACCATTATAAAAAATTAAAGAACTAAGTGAGACCGAAAACATAAAATTACTTTTTTTTACTCCTATACTCATCTATGCTCAACATTATCGAAAACTGCTTTTCGAAATGTAAAATTTTGTATTACGTTTCTCTGCAACAAGGGAGGAGAATTTATTAAATTTGATAAACGAAGGTTTTTTACAAATAACACAGAGTGATTGTGGTGCTTTTTAGAAAAATGCATCTTGTATTCATTAAAGTATTTGTAGAGAAACTCTTTTTGAATAAAATTTTTTATCTAATTTTTTTTGGCACTATTGATAAAAAAAATGTTACTATTGATAGGGAAATTGGGGAAATTGGCACTATTGATAGGGAAATTAGGACTATTGACAGGAAAAATATATATAAAAACATGAATTTAAATTTAATGGCACTATTGATAGGAAAATTGACAGTATTGGCACTATTGATAAGAAAATCGGCACTTTTGATAGGGAAACCCTATAATATACTTTCTTGAACTCTTAAGCCAGAAACTACACATATATGGGTAGTTTTTTTTCGACCCTTCTACACATATATGAGTAGTTTTTTTTCGACCCCACTACACATATATGGGTAATTTTTTTTCGACTCTACTACACATATATGTGTGGTTTTTTTTCGACCTCACTACACATATATGTGTAGTTCTTTTTCGACTCCACTACACATATATGTGTAGTTTTTTCTCGACTCTACTACACAAATATGTGTAGTTTTTTTGATCCGAACTACACAATTATTTGTGTAGTCTAGTGGCCTTTCGACATACATAATTATATTACAGTTTATACTAAATACATAGCATACTTAATCGTTTTAAAAACCAATACTCTAAGTTAAAACATGGTGTAGATCGTAAAGTATTTTTTTTCACATTTTGTATAAGTCTTATTATATTTTAAAAAAGTTTTTATTATATATATGTGTATTAAAAAAAAAATAATTTCGATAAATTCGCGTTGCTTTAGTAGTCCGTTTTCTATATAACCGATCTAGTAACAACTGCAATTATAATAACTATTGTGTGTAAACGACCGATAAAAAACCACTTTCTCTATAGTTGTTTATATAAGTGCTTAGCTTTCATTGTTTCTGGATTCAACCCAATAAAAATAAAATATACACACAAACGAACAGATTCTTTCTTACCTGCATTAAATTTTCTCTGTTTTACTTTTAGCGCACCATTAGCAAAAAACTTTTTATTAAAACAAGATTGCGATAATACGTTAATTTACAAATTTTGCAGAGCTTATTTAAAGACAGAAAATATATTCAATCCCTTATCAGCACAAAACTGGAATAACAGAGGTGCAGGCTAATATTTCATAAAAAAACGCTTGAAACCGAATAAAGAAAATATGCTTTGTTTTTTGAGATAAGCCTTGTTATAAAAACATCTTGTACATTGCCTTTTTATAGATTTACATCAAATTCGATACATTTTATATTTAATTAAAAACCTTTTCTATTTACTTATGTTTTTTTTATTATATATTTATATTGCAGCTGGTATATAATATAAATAAATTGTTATTATATTAATTTGTTTTAAAAAATTACAAACAAAATAAAAATGATTTTAATTAAATAAAAAAAAATCTAATTAAAAGCAATTGCTATATAGGCAGCAAACTTGCTATTATGAGTTCGATTTGAATCCGATTTTAGAAAAAAAACATTAATACTAACTATATTCAATAATTGAAAAAAAAACTGCTTAGTAACAAAGAGAAAAAATATATATCTGTAATTTGAAAACACTTATAAAAAACGAACTTAAATACAGATGTTTTAAATCTTATAATTTGACATGTTTAACCAGATTGTTACTCTTTTTCTTTATGTCTCGTTGCTAGAAATATTTTTGTAATTACATCAATTAACACTTTATAAATTAGAAACTCGTTTATTATCCTCATGACTGACAGTGAAAAAATTGATGATCTACTTGATACTCGCAAAATAGCCGCTGAAGACACAATAATGTTAGATTCACTATCCAGTATCACGCAACTAGAGACAAGTATTGCATGTCGTTCAACTGATGGTCTGGGTGAGTGGTGCTCTTTTTTTTCACTTCTCCTCCAGAAAAATTCTGTAGTTTAGCCGAAATGAAAGTGAAGATTCCGACAACAATCGAAGGTTTCTTTGAGTTGTTTTTTACAAATAAAATATTAGATTTTATTTATACACTAACTACAAAAAAAACAAAAAGAGAAGAATGAACGCAAGTCGATAGTTTTTCACCTAATCTCTAAACAAGAAATTAAAACATTTATTTCAATTTATATGCAATTAGGTATAAAGAAAGTTTCCAATTTTTCTTTATGTTGGGTCAAATCAAACAGATTTATTTGGAACCCTATTATTTTTCGGCTAATGACTTTAGAAAGGTTTACGGAAATTAATCAAATGTTTACAATGATCTCAAAAAAAGACATTATAAACAACAAGTTGAAACGCCAATGCAAAACCGTCTTATACATTAAAAACTGTTTTCAAGTGTATATGAACTGGGAGAACATATATCGATAGATGAAGGGATAATAACAATCAAGGGGAAGATAAAAAATAGGGTATATAACTCGCTAAAGAGACAAATAGGGAATTAAGTTTTACATATTTGCCGAGTCGAAGACGAGCTAAGTTCTTAACTTAGGGATATGTGGTGAATACGCGACACTTGATAGAACAGTACATGATCTAACAGTTAATCTAACAATAAAAAACAGAAAATTGTTTATAAACAATTGTTATAATTCTTTTGATCTTGCTGAAAAATTATACAATTCTGAAATATACTCGTGTGGAACGCTTCGTTCGAAGGCGGGGGCTCCGAGAATTTAAATTCTATAAAAAAAACAGTGACTCGTAGAAAAAGTTTACATTTTAAAAAGTCTCGCGTAGAGATTATGATATGGTGCGATAAACGCCCAGTCGCCATGATAACCAACTGTTTTGATACAAGAGAAATGGTTTCGAAAAACAACAAACAAATACCGAAATGCGTCGATGAATACAATACTTATATGGATGGTGTCGATAAATTTGATCAGATGATTAAATATTATCCTCTTTAACGAAAAACAATAGATGGCCCAATAGGTTTACGTTTCATATAATTCAGATACTATTACATAACGCATATTGCTATATAAACAGTATTTTTAAGGGCAAAAAATCGAGCTTTTTGAGTTTTATTGCAAGTTTAAAAAGTACTTATTAAAAAATCTTTTTGTGGATGTTAGTGGACTTCTAAACAACACACCCCATTAACACTTTCCTATAAAAAACGACAAGCGAACTGATTGTGTCTATTGTCGAAAACAAAATAAAAAAAGAACTACAACTTTTAATAAGTGCAAGCGGTGTAACGTATTTTTGTGTGTTTATGGATGTTTTAGTAAATATCACAACTGGAACAAAGAAGTATCAAGTGATGACAAATCAGACTCTGCCACGTATTGATTTCGAACAACTAAATATCGATATTGTAGTTAGATTTCGTTAAATAAAAAGTTGTTATTCTGAGTTGTTTGTATTTGACGCAAAGAAATATATCTGCTTCGTTGTTTTTTAATGAAATGTTTTTCCGTCTACACTTACAGTTTTAAAAACTCTTCACATTAGTCTATAAGCACCATTCTTTTTCAATACAAAAGACAAGCTGAGTCAAATGGCTGAATAAAATGAAAAGACTATCGTTTGAAAAAATTATCTTGGACCGCATAACTTTGTTTTTGGGCTTACCGGCGACAAGAGAGTTTAGTGAAAACAGTGTTTTTTTTTAAAATTTAATTTTTATTCGTGTTTTTCTATTTTGTTGCGTAGTTTAATTCGTTTTAATTAAAACTTCTGAAATTTATCTTAAAAAAAATATAGTGCACTTTGGGTTTATAGTATTTGATAATATAAAAAATACAAATAAACCAAACAAAATTATTTTATATTGTAGTATGTTATGGTGGATTAGAGTGTATTTAAATTACAGTTGGTTTCGAACTTACAACTACAATTAAGGATATATTGTATTTTTGTTATTCTTTGATTAACATTATAATATTAATATGTTTTTTTAAATAGAGTGTCTTTTTTTATTTTTAATTATTGTCTTTCTGGGTTGGTTTCGACAATAATTATTTAGAAAAACTGAAAATGCCATTTAAAAAAACTTAACAAAACTATTTAATGAAACGTAAAAAACTATTAAAAAAAAATCTGAAAAATCTATAAAAAAATCTGAAAAATTATTATAAGAAAATCTGAAAAATTATTAAAAAAATCTGCAAGATCTATTAAAAAAACTATAGAAAATTTTATGAAAAGCATTTTTCTACTTTAAAAATTCTCGAAAAAGTTTCTGGACTAAAAAAGTCTTAAGGGATAATTAATATTTTAATGGAAAAATTTTTTCGTATTACAATAATGTGAAATTTAATGAAAAGACATTTTTATATTACAATAATGTAAAATATATGGGAAGAAAAAAATTTTCTTCTTTAAATAGTGTTAGATTTTAAAGACAAAGTCTATGTTTTTGCAAAAATTCAAAGTTTTACGTTGACTAACGTTTTGTTTAATTTTCAGTTCAAAAAATATTGCGTTTTACGCTGTAAAATATTTTTTTAAAAATCGGGATTTAGAAAATTTTTAAGTTTTTACTTAAGCCAATGTTTTTTTTTGAAACTAAAGTTTTCAAATTTTTTTAGTTTTTAGTAAACCATTGTTTTTTTAAAATTAAAATTTGATTTTTTTTAGGTTCACGTTGATCAAAGTTTTTTTAAGGTTTTTATTGAGCCGATTTTTTTTTCGAAATTATAGTTTAAATTTTTATAAAGTTTTTCGCGGACTATAGTTTTTCTAAAGTTTTCAAACCGGCAAAGTTTTTTTTAACTAGTATTTAAAAAAATTAACGTTTTACCGGCTTAAATTTTTTTTAAGTTTATGTGTAATACATTGTTTTTTTTTGAGGTTAAAGTTTGCAAATTTTTATCGTTTTTCTTGTAAAAAGAGCTATTAAAATTATAAAAAAAAAACGAAATTTGGAAATAGACACAGAAGCTTTGTGACGCATCGTCTGTTAATTTAGATACAGTTAAGAAAGTTTCTATCTTACAATAGTGTAAGACCTGGGGGCAATGAGTTTTTCTATCTTACAATAGTGTAAAAACTGAAGAGCAACGAAATTTTTTTATCTTACAATAGTGTAAAATATGGGAGAAACGAAATTTTTTTTATTTTACAATAGTGTAAGATCTGGGGTGAAACGAAATTTTTTTATCTTACAATAGTGTAAAACCTGGGTGGGAACAAAAATTTTCTATCTTACAATAGTGTAAGATCGAGGGGCTAAAAATTGATATTATAATATCATAAAACATTAAATAAAAAACTTTCATAAATAAAACACAGACAAATGTTAAGTTTTTTAGCCAACTCATTTGTCTAAAAATTTTATAAAAAAAGTAGATAATAATAAATGGCAAACCTATGTTTATTAAGTTTATTATAAATTAGAATTGACATCCATTATTATAAAGTTTTTCGATCAATAGCGTGTTTGTTGCAATTAATAGCGTGTTTGTTGCAATCTATAGCGTGATTTTTAAAATTTAAAAAAAAGTTTTTATGTTTTTTAATCTAAAAACAAACAAAACACATAGCCTACAAAAAACCTAAAACTTTTTTCAAAACTTTAAATTAAAAAAATACTTTGACTTACAAAAAATCAAAAATTTTTACAAAACCTAAAAACCAAACAAGAAATTTAATACACAGAAAAAATAAAAATTTGTTTCAAAATTTTAAATTAAAAATACTTTAGTCTGCAGAAAACTAGATTTTTTTAAAATCTTAAATTTAAAAAAATACTTTGGTCGTCAGAAAACTTAAAATTTTTTCAAAACCTTAAATTAAAAAAATACTTTGGTTCAGGGAAAACCTAAAATTTTTTCAAAACATTAATTTCAAACAAAAAATTTCGTCTACAAAAACCCAAAGTTTTTTTAAAACATTAATTTCAAAAAAATACTTGATCCACGAAAGACCCAAAAATTTTTCATATTTCAAATTCAAAAAAATACTTTGGTCGACAGAATATAGAGTTTTTTTGATCAATACAATAATTTTTGCGACCAATTAAATAATTTCCCGATTAATTAAATAATTTTTGCGATCAATTAAATAATTTCTCGATTAATTAAATAATTTTTGTAATTAATTTAATAATTTCTCGATCGATTAAATAAATTTTGCAATTAATTAAATGAAATATTTTTAAATTAAAATTTATTAATTTTTTAGAATTTGTACAAATCATGCTTCAAGTAAATACAGATTCAAACTCCAATAAAGAAACCAATAACCCTCCCATAACCAATACAAACGCCACCGAGTCGAATGCGAGAATAAAAAAATTATTTATTACTAATGAAGATAGAAGAAGGATTGTGAAAAAATCTCTGTAGAAGGCCATTTAACACTTTCTATTTCTGATATGCTTAACATAAAATATCAAAGTATATCTACAATATTAAGAAAATACTACAAAACCGGGGAAGTAATGCCAACTAAACG